>CM022299.1:33285191-33473591 GCA_011799875.1 Thinopyrum elongatum | reverse complement strand
TATCGACCCCCCCCCCCCTCATGTCGAAGTTATCGGGGAGGGCTATATCGACAATGACATATACATATAGCCACATACATATAAAAAAATTCTATGAACATCCATATATGCATACATATAACCACATACATATATATGGCTATGAAAATGCTATGAAAAAAATTCATCATATAAAAAAAATGCTAGAACAAAACAATTATATCATATATGAACAAAACATTTTATGAACATCCATACATACATAGCCACTACTATATATATATATATACATTATATATGAACAAACAATTTTCATCATATAAAAAATATCAACATATATAAAAAATCACAACGGTGGGGGCGGGCCGGGGCAGGGGCGCGCGCGGCCGGGCGCCTCGAGGCAGGGCAGCAGGCCGGCGGGCAGGGGGCGCGGGGTCGGGGACACGACGCGACCGCGAAGACGACGACGAGGGCGGGCCAAGGCACAGGGGCACGCGCGGCCGGGCGAGGGCGCGTCGGCGAGGGTACATCGCGAGGCGTCGGCAGGGCTCGGAGGAGAACACGTCGTGCGAGGGCGAGGGCGCGGTCCGACACCTGGCGGCGTCGTGCTGTTTGGCCGGCGTCGGGGGGGAAGATGAACTGGGACTGAAAATTTCAAGTGTACCTTTATAGCCAGAGCATTGGTCCCGGTTCGTGGCACCCAACCGGGACCAATGCCCCCCTTTAGTCCCGGTTGGTGCTACCAACTGGACCAAAGTGTCTGTTTTCAGCAGCCCAAAGGGCGGGAAAAGGGACCTTTGGTCCCGGTTGGTGCACCAATCGGGACTAAAGGGGAGCATTGGTCCCGGTTGGTGCCACGAACCGGGACCAAAGGTGAGCATTGGTCCCGGTTCGTGGCATGAACCGGGACCAATGGGCTTGCACAGTGGCGTGGTGGTGGGAGTTTAGTCCCACCTTGCTAGTTGACAGCGCCCCGCACCGGTTTATAAGCTCGACTGCCACATCGCTATTGAACTCGTCTGAACTGCAGGCCTGTGGGCCTAATCTTACAATGCTATGCCTGTGGGCCTGCTGGGCCTTCTGCGGGCTTGAATCCTAGCCCACTAGGGGGGTTTCTAGTCATATTCAGGCCGTGGTGGCCCAGTAGGTGGCATTTTTTTTCGGTTTTCTTTTTTGCTTTATTTTCTTTGCTTTATTTTCTTTGCAGTTTTCCAGTGATTCTTTTTGCTGTTAGGTCACAAAAATTATAGACTTTCTGTTAGTGCCATTAATTTTCAAATTTGAATAGTTTAAATTTGAATTCTTTTAATTTGTGTGAATCGCTGTTTGTGAATAACTTTACTATAAAAATAGATTTTTTGAGTGATTCTTTTCCTGCTATTTAATTATTGTGTTTTATCATTTATTAAATTTGGTAATTTTTAGGTTATTTTAAATGTCTGTTTTAATCAAGACAGATTTTGTTATTCTAGTTTGCTATAAAGTTTCTAACAAAAATTTCTTTATGAAAATTATTTTTGCCATTAATGTTTTGAACAGAAATACTTGATAATTTTAGTTGCATAAATTTTATATAATTTTAGTTTAAAAAATCTAAGGTTTATAAAAGCTTTTTAGTTGATTCCTTTTGCTATTAGAGTTTTATAAAGCTTTTTTGTTGATATTTTTGCTATTGAAGATATTATAGTTTTGTTTTAGTTGATCATAACAAAATATTTTAATTGATTATTTTAAGTTCATTCTTTTTGCTATTAGTTCATTCTTTTTGCGCTAAATCACCCTGAAATTGAAACACTACAAATGAACTCTGAAAAGGTTGAAAGTTGGTATGGTATCATCATTTCACCCACATAGCATGTGCTAAAAAGTTGAGAGGATTACTGTAAAAATTGGATGCACTTCGTGTACAAAACAGGCAATCTCTTTCGAAGTATCAGGGTTTCGAATGAAAACTTGTCTATTACAAGGGATTTCATTTTTTTGAACTTTTTGAACTCCATACTTTTTGTGTCTTCAAAATGCACCATTCAAAGCCACATCATCAATTTTCAACCCTTTCTGACTCATTTGTTATTTCATTCATTTACTGATTTTTTTAGCTATACGACCCTGAAATTGAAAAGCACTACAAATGAACTCTGAAAAGGTTGAAAGTTGGCATGGTATCATCATTTCACCCACATAGCATGTGCAAAAAGTTGAGAGGGTTACGGCAAAAAATGATGCACTTCGTGTACAAAATGGACAATCTCTTTCGAAGTATCAGGGTTATACGGAAGCTCGTCTGTTACAAAGGGATTTCATTTTTTTGAACTTATTTGAACTCCAGACTTTTTTGTTGTTCAAAATGCACCATTCAAAGCCACATCATCAATTTTCAACCCTTTCTGACTTCATTTGTTATTTTTCATGCATTTACTGATTTTTTTGAGCTATATGACCATGAAATTGAAAAGCACTACAAATGAACTCTGAGAAGGTTGAAAGTTGGCATGGTATCATCATTTCACCCTCATAGCATGTGCTAAAAAGTTGAGAAGGTTACGGCAAAAACTGGATGCACTTCGTGTACAAAAGGACAACCTCTTTCGAAGTATCAGGGTTTCATACGAAACCTCGTTACAAGGGATTTCATTTTTTGAACTTATTTGAACTCCAACTTTTTGTGTGTTCAAATGCACCATTCAAAGCCACATCATCAATTTTCAACCCTTTCGCCTTCATTTGTTATTTTCATGCATTTACTGATTTTTTTGAGCTATATGACCCTGAAATTGAAAAGCACTTCAAATGAACTCTGAAAAGGTTGAAAGTTGGCATGGTATCATCATTTCACCCACATAGCATGTGATAAAAGTTGAGAGGTTACGCGCAAAACTAGATGCACTTCATGTACAAAATGGACAATCTCTTTTGAAGTATCAGGGTTTCATACGGAAACTCGTCTGTTCCAAAGGCATTTCATTTCTTCACATGTAACTGCAGTGATTTCATAGTCAGAGGCATCATCATATAGTTGTGCAGAGAAAGTCTTCACTTTTTCTTCGCTTGTGTCCTTTGCTTATTGCGCCGTAACCATGGTATTCTCATCGCTTAACAGGGTGCTGGGTCAGCCTTGACTTTGAAGGGAGGAATTTCATGAAACTTTTCATAATTCTTCAGACATGTCTGTCTTGCCCTCCAATCCCACGATGTCCTTTTCCTGAAAGCTATTTGGCGCTTTGGCTCATCGTATGATGTATTTGCTTCCTTATCTTTTCTTTTCTTCGTTTTGGTAACATGTCCTACACATAGAAACCTGCGCAACATCATTGGCTGGGACGAATGGTTTGTCTTGTGTACCCAAGATTGTTCAGGTCCACTGTTGTCATTCCGTACTGTGGGTCTACCTGTACCCCGCCTCCTGACATATTGACCCATTGCACTTAAACAAAGGGACCTTAAAATCATGTCCGTAGTCAAGTTCCCATATGTCCACTATGTAACCATAATATGTGTCCTTTCCCCTCTTGGTTGCTGCTCAAAGTGGACACTGCTGTTTGGGTTGGTGCTCTTTTGATCTTGGGCGATCGTGTAAAATGTATTCCCATTTATCTCGTATCCTTTGTAAGTCAATACAGTCGAAGATGGTCCCCTGGACAATGAGTACAGCTCTCATCAGAAATAGTGTTGTCACCTCTGAGACGTGTTTCCAACCAACTGCCGAAAGTCCTGATGTGTTCACATGTAATCCAGTCGTCCACACTGCTCCGGTGTTTGGAGCGCAGAATGTTCTTGTGTTCATCGACATACGGGGTCACCTAGGTAGAGTTCTATAGAACTGTGTATGTGCTTGAGACCAAGAATGCCCGTCCCTACATATTATTGAGTCCCCTCATAGCGTGCCTTTTCCAGTCAGTCTCCCCTCATACCGCGATTGAGGGAGGCCAATATCTTAAGGCCAGAATGAAGTCAACACAAAACCCAATGACATCCTCTGTTTGATGGCCCATGGAGATGCTTCCTTCTGGCCTAGCGCGTTCACGGACATATTTCTGTAGGACTCCCATGAACCTCTCAAGGGGAACATATTGTGTAGAAATACAGGGCCCAGAATGACAATCTCGTCGACTAGATGAACTAGGACGTGCGTCATGATATTGAAGAAGGATGGTGGGAACACCATCTCGAAACTGACAAGACATTGCGCCACATCACTCCTTAGCCTTGGTAGGATTTGTGGATCGATCACCTTCTGAGAGATTGCATTGAGGAATGCACATAGCTTCACAATGGCTAATCGAATGTTTTCCGTAGAAGCCCCCTCATGCGACCGAAGCAGTTGCGTCATAATCACGTGGCAGTCATGAGACTTTAGGTTCTGGAACTTTTTCTCTAGGATATTTATTATTCCCTTTATATTGGACGAGAAGCCAGACGGGACCTTCATATTGAGCAAGCATTCAAAGAGATTTCCTTTCTTCTTTGGTAAGCGTAGCTGGCAGGACCTTCATACTGCTTTGGAGGCATGCCGTCTTTTTGTGCAAACGTTGCAGGTCCTCCCGTGCCTCCGGTGTATCTTTTGTCTTCCCATACACGCCCAGAAGCCTAACAGGTTCACGCAAAGGTTCTTTGTCACGTGCATCACATCGATTGAAGAGCGACCTCTAGGTCTTTCCAGTAGGGTAGGTCCCAAAATATAGATTTCTTCTTCCACATGGGTGCGCGTCCCTCATTGTCATTCGGAACAGATAGTCCGCGCGGACCCTTTCCAAAGATTACGTGTAAATCATTGAAGTACATGATCACCGATACGCATGGGCGGGCTTCTTCCGATGATCTGCCACACCTTTGAAATGCTTGCCTTTCTTTCGAGATTGATGGTTGGTCGGAAGAAATCAACAATGCCCCAGGTACACATTCTTCCTGCATTTGTCCAGGTATGTACTTTCGGTGTCAGCTAAACAGTGCGTGCATGTGTGGTATCCCTTGTTTGTCTATCCTGAAAGGTTACTAAGAGCAGGCCAATCATTGATGTTTACAACAGCAACGCATGCAGGTCAAATTCCTCCTATCTGTGCTCATCCCGCACACGTACACCGTTTCCATTCCACAGCTGTAAAAGTTCTTCAACTAATGGCCTTAGGTACACATCAATGTCGTTGCCGGGGTTGCTTAGGGCCCTGGATGAGTACTGGCATCATAATGAACTTCCGCTTCATGCACAGCCAAGGAGGAAGGTTATAGATACATAGATGTCACGGCCAGGTGCTGTGATTGCTGCTCTGCTCCCCAAAAGGATTAATGTCATCCGCGCTTAAACCAAACCATACGTTCCTTGCATCACCTGCAAACTCCCCCATACTTTCTCTCGATTTTTCTCCACTGCGACCCGTTAGCGGGTGCTCTCAACTTCCATCTTTCTTACGGTCCTCTCTGTGCCATCGCATCAACTTGGCACTCTTTGTTTCTGAACAGACATTTCAACCGTGGTATTATAGGAGCATACCACATCACCTTCGCAGGAACCCTCTTCCTGGGGGCTCACCGTCAACATCACCAGGGTCATCTCGTCTGATCTTATATACCGCAATGCACCGCATACCGGGCATGCGTTCAAATCCTCGTACGCACCGTGGTACAGGATGCAGTCATTAGGGCATGCATGTATCTTCTGCACTCTCAATCCTAGAGGGCATACGACCATCTTTGCTGCGTATGTACTGTCAGGCAATTCGTTATCCTTTGGAAGCTTCTTCTTCAATATTTTCAGAGCTTCTCAATCCTTTGTCAGGAACAGCATTCTCTGCCTTCCACTGCAGCAATTCCATTACGTACCGAGCTTTGTGTTGCCATCTTCGCAATGGGGGTACAACCCTTTTTGGTGATCCTCTAACATGCGGTCGAACTTCACATCAGCTTCTCCTTTTCACTTTCGCACTGTCTCTTTGCATCAACAATGACCCGGCGGAGATCATCATCGGGCACATCGTCTGTTTCCTCTTGATCTTCAGCTTCCCCCGTTGCAGGATCACCGGATTCAGGGGGCACATAGTTGTCATCATCCTCTTCTTCTTCGCTGTCTTCCATCATAACCCCTCTTTCTCCGTGCTTTGTCCAAACATTATAGTGTGGCATGAAACCCTTATAAAGCATGTGGGTGTGAAGGATTTTCCAGTCAGAGTAAGACTTCGTATTCCCACATATAGGGCAGGACAACACATAAAACCATTATGCTTGTTTGCCTCAGCCACTTCAAAAAATTATGCATGCCCTTAATGTACTCGTCGAGTGCGTCTGTCACCGTACATCCATTGCCGGTTCATCTGCGTGCATTATATATAATTAAGTTTGTCAAAAACCATTACAGAACATCATGAATAGATAAGTGACCAAATTAATAGAAGTTCATCATCACATTAAAACCAAAGTACATACATAGTTCTCATTGAACATATATCTCTACAGACCATCTAATTAAACCATACATTGAAACTATGTAAAACATTTCAATGCAAACAACAATGCGATCATAATCACAACCAAGGTAACAATTGATCCAACGGCATAATGATACACAGCCTCGGTATGAATGGCATATTTTCTATACTTTCTAATCTTGAAGCGCATTGCATCCATCTTGTCTTGTGATCATCGACGACATCCACAACATGCAACTCCATATCATCTTCTTCTTCTCCATTTTTTTCACTTTTTCCTTCAGTAATTGTTTTTCTTCTTCAACAATTAACCTCCCGACAATAGGGTCGGTTGGAATTTCCGGTTCACATACCTCCTAGATAAAAAATCTATGTCACGTTGGTCGGCATAATTGTCATAAACAATAAATGAACCAAATAGTTATAAATATAAATTATAACCACATCTGAATCATAGACAGGACGAGGGCCGACGGGGGGGATACCAAAACCATCGCACTATATAATAACAAACAATAATAAAAAGTAAGAAATATATACAAGTATCTATCTAAATCATACAAGTAAGAATTTTTCTCTTTTAGAAAGAAATAAGAACAAAGGCCTCACCACGGTGGTGCTGGTGACGAATCGGCGTGGGCGATCGACGGCGGTGAAGACGGGGACGGGACGTGATGGACCGCTAAACCTAAACAAATCTTGAGGAAAATGGAGCTTGGAGGTCGAGCTTGGAGAGAGAAAGCTTAGTAGTCTGGCTCGGGCATTTCATCGAACACCTCATGTGCATAGGAGGTGAGCTAGAGCACCACAAAGCCCTCCCCTAGCCGGCCAGAAAAATAGAGTAGTGGAGTGCTCTTCTTGCGGGCGAGGGGGTATATATAGGATGTTCATAGAATTTTTTTTATATGTATGTGGCTATATGTATATGTCGTTGTCGATATAGCCCCTCCGCGATAACTTCGACATGATGGGGGGGTCGATATACCCCCTCCTGATAACTTTTGTTTTATATGATGAATTTTTTTTCATAGCCATATATATGTATGTGGCTATATGTATGTATGGATGTTCATAGAATTTTTTTTATATGTATGTGGCTATATGTATGTCGTTGTCGATATAGCCCCTCCCCGATAACTTCGACATGAGGGGGGGGGGGGGTTCGATATACCCCCTCCCCGATAACATTTTTTATCTAAGTTACTAAGGTCGATCTCCTACCCGCTCCCGCCCCTACCCGACAAACTCTCGAGGCCACCCAAACTACTAGAAGATAACTCCGGTAACTTCGACATGAGGGGGGACGTCGATCAACCCCCTATCGCCCGAACAAGTCTATGTATCATTTTATATCGCGGTGGACATATATCAAAGTTTGATCTTATGTCAAAGTTTGAATTTTGACTTATGCAACATTTGATCATATATCAAAGTTTGATCATATGTCAAAGTTTGAATTTTGACATATGCAACATTTGATCATATGTCAAAGTTTGAATTTTGACATATATAGATTTATCAAGAATGCCCCCATTATGGATGTGCACAAGTTGGTCCAATTTTTTTCTGATCTCATGTATATACATATTCTTCTATATGTCACGTTTTCTGTCAAAGTATTGAAGAAATCCATGGCTTCATCATTAGCCGGAAGTAACAGGCGTATGCTGCTACGAAGCTCTTCAAAGTTGTTTTGGAACGGAGTTCCGGAGAGAATAATTTGCTTTTTGGTACGAATTTCAGCAAAGGCCTTCCAAATAGCGATATTCGGAAGGCTCTTGCTGAACTTCATACCAAAAAGCTAATTATCCTATCCGGGACTCCGTTCCAAAACAATTTTGGAGAGCTTCGTACCATTATGCGCCTGTTACTTCTGGCTACTGATGAAGCCATGGTTTTCTTGAATCCTTTGACACTGACATATAGAAGGGTAGATGAGATCAGGAAAAATAAGGACCATTTTCTGCACATCCAGAATGGCGCCATTTTGTTAAATCCCTTGTTTGACATTCATGAGAGAGGCCGTCCGGACATCGGACATTCATGAGAGAACTCCGGTAACTCTTCAACATGAGGGGGGACGTCGGTCAACCCCCTCTCGCCCGAGCAAACCCTAGAAGCATCGAGGCCACCCCAAACCCTAGAAGCGATGCCGAGGCCACCCCAAACCCTAGAAGCGTCGAGGCCACCCAAATTTACCAAGTTAAAAGAGCGTTGTCGAGGCCACCCCAAACCCTAGAAGCGTCGAGGCCACTAATTAATATTCCTTGTTGTGATTAGCTAGCTAGGTCTATGTTTGCCACTAATATATCCATCTCTCATGTTTGTATATTAATTGCCATGTTGTAATATTTGCAGAAACTATGGATCAACAAAGAGACTTGGAAACAGAAGAGTTGTTTGGGGACATCATCCTCGGCGGAGGTGATGTCTTGTCGTATCTCAACGACACCGATTGTCTGGAAGGAGAGGGTGAAGGCTATGGTGATCGAACAATGGAGGAGGAAGGACATGATCATGATGGTTCCGGTGACCGAATGCCGGAGGAAGAAGGAGACCATGATGATGGCTCCGGTGATCGAATGGAGGAGGGTGCTGTTGCAGAGTCCGGCGAGGTATATATATTAATTAAGCCTGTGCTGACTAGCTAATTGATGCATTAATTGTTTTGGTATGTACATATATTAACTCTTCTTTCTTCTTTTAAAGCCCTCCGGATCGAGCCAAACTTCGGTAACGAGACGATGCCCAAAGAAAAGGTTGTGTCAGGATGAAAGGTTCACGATCACAGCAATCGCGAACGATGGCCAGCTGATTGAACCGAGGCGGACCAGGGATGCATTTTCAGCTCAATGCGGAGCTATTGTTAGGGACAGCATCCCGATCAGCATCCAGCTATGGAATGAGCCTAAGAAGAACGAAGACCCTCAAGTTTCTTATGTCACCGATAGACAGAAAGATGATCTTTGGACCTCGCTGAAGGCAAATTTCACCCTACCGCCAGAGGAGGATCTGAATAAGCCAGTTATAGAGCCATTGGTCAAGGTGTGTGCTCTTAAGAAGATGGCAGATCTATTCAGGAGGTGGAAGAATGATTTGAAATCAACGTTTGTCAACAAAGGGAAGACTCCAGAATTCATCGGCCGATTTGAGAAGATAAGAGATCACTGGCCCGCATTTGTGGCCTACAAGACATCGGACAAGAGTAAGAAGATGTCAGAGACAAATAAGATAAATGCTGCAAAGAAGAAGTTTCACCATCGCACGGGGTCAGGTGGCTACCTCAAAGCCCGGTTGCTATGGGACAAAGCTAAGAATGACCTGCTTGCTAAAGGGGTCGAACCAGAGACATTGAACTGGCCAGACTGTTCAAGGACTTGATTCTTCGGGGTTGGGGGAACCTTGGACCCTGAAACAGGGAAGTGCCTTTGGACGGACGAGCAACTTGCAATACCCGTCAAGAAGCTTCAGAAGTGTATCGCCGCAGCGTAGCAAGGGATGTTCATTCCCGACAGAGAGAATGACGAGCTGACCGAGGCCCTCGGGAATCCTGAGCACCCTGGACGAACACGTGGCACGCCAGGCTCCGTTGCGTGGAAGGTTGCGTTTCTCGGCGCAGGCGGTTACAAAACCCAGGAGAGGAAGAGGAAATTGGAGCAGAGCGAACTGCAGAAGCTGAATGCAAGGGTACAAAAGCTAGAGGAACAAGTTGAGAGCCAGCGAGCTACCGAAGCTACCCCAGAAGCTACCCCGCCATCTCAGTGGAGAAGCAGCGTGGCTTCCACCGATCTCGTTCAGCAGACTGACTTCACGGCTCCTAGCTACCCCGTGGATGCTATCACGGAGGCTCAACATTGCCAGCTTATGACGCAATGGCAGAACCTCAAAGTCAAGGTGGCTGTCAGCTCTGTTGCACCTCCTCAACCCGACAGAACTTTTCAATGCCGTCCGATTCCACAAGGCTATGCTGTTGTGATGGTGGATGAAGTAACGGAGGGATTTGAGGAGCTCGAGCTTGACCACCCTATAGGAGAAGGGGAGACTCAGCTGGGTCTTGCTCTGAAGACTCCATGTCTATGGCGGAAGGAGCACATCAAGCTTCCGAACTGGACGCCTCCGCCTTCGTCGAGTCAGGGCACTCGGCCTCCTCCTCCTCCTCCTCCTCTGGTGAGTGATCAGGGCACTCCGCCTCCTTCTGTGGCTGCTCCGACGCGTGAGGGCGGCACTCCGCCTCCTTCTCCGCCTGCTCCGGCGCGTCCGAGCAGCCCACCTCCTCCTCCGCCTCATCAGCAACGGCGGAAGACAGAAGCCGCCGCTCCGGCTGCTCCGGCGCGTCGGGGCACTCCGCCTCCTTCTACTACTCATCAGCAGCAACGGAAGAGAAACGCCACCACTCCAGCGTCTAGAAGTATAGCCAGAGGCGGGAGGCAATACAAATTCGGTCCATCTCTCAAGCCTCTAGAAAAGTTACCATACGAGATGACCAAGGAGGAAAACGCGGAGATCTGTAAAGCCCAAGTGAGGGACTTTTTTGCAAAGAAACCTCCACCTCTGGAGGAGAAGATAGATCCGGTGAAAGCGAAGCGCATTCTCGATGCCCTGAAGCGACCACCACCGTCTCCGCCGCAAACCAACTATGAGCACATTATTGAAAGGACATATCAGGAAGCGGAGCGGTCAGGAAGTACTTGCAGTGACCGAAGGTTAGCAGAACGAAGAAGTGGGAAAAAAATTCCCCAGCTCGGCGAACAAGTGAACCAATCATACCCCCCGCTCAAGGTGTCTAGCGATATCGTCGCTAATCATCCGGGGATGGTGCCCGGTACCAATCCTGCAGATTACCTGCCCGATGATGCACATTTTGATATAATGGAGGTGGACGAACACAAATACCGACACGGGAAGCCTCTCGTCAAACCTGGTCATCCTCCTCTAACAACGATGATGCGAAGATTCCATCAGTGGTACATGGACACCTGCAAGGAGTCTGGGACAGATACTTTGACGCTGAGAGTTAAAGAGGAGCACGACCTCGTTGGAATTGATCTGTTGTTTGTTCCATTTGAGGAGTTCTTCCAGTTTTTCAATCAAAAGGCCCTCGATAAAATAATCGTCACTTGCTACTGTCTGTAAGTACTACCTCTGTAATTAAGTCTCTATATATAGCTCAGCTCTTTCATTGCATGTATATATAATTATCCTCACTATATTATGCAGATTGAAGATCGTCGAATGCAGAAAAGCACAAATCTATGATATTGGGTTCATTAACACAAATCTCATAGATGAATGGACTGTTAAATATAATGCCAAAGAAACCGAGGCCTACTTGCTACAATCGTTGCTTCGAAATCAAAAGAAAGATAAAATACTCTTTCCTTACAACTTCAAGTGAGTGTTACTGTCTTGTGCATATTCGGTTTCCCTTACTACTCGAGGTTATAGTAATGTAATTGATGAGTTATGCATGCGTGCGCAGCTTCCACTTTATTCTCCTAGAGATTAAGCTTGAGCAGGGACTAGTAACCGTCTTAGACTCGAGACGAAAAGATCCCAAGGAGTATGCGGCCATGACTAAAATGCTCGAGAAGTAAGTTCAATCAATCATTATCGCACCATATCGGCAACTTTGTTCATTTCCTGATATCAAGTAATTGTTTTCTTTGTCCGGCAGGGTTTGGAAAGAGTTCACCGTTAAAGCTCCGGGACTGCCGGGGGAGCTCTGATTTACTCACCCGAAAGTAAGCACTACTAGCTAGTTCAGCGCATCTCCCATTGATTCTAGCTAGTTTCATCAATACCATTTAGCATGCTTGCTTATCAGTTTGATTAACCTCTATTTCTTGTAAAGTGGTTGTGGCAGGAAGGCGGGACTGATTTTTGTGGATACTACATTTGCGAGTTCATCCGCCACACGACCTGTGAGCGGGGCTACTCTAAAAAACAATATGAAGTGCGTAAGCAATAATATTCACAATTTTATTTTATTACCATCGTTTGTGTTGAGTTTCATTCATATATATGTATTGACCCCGTTCTTCAAATTAGATGTGGCAGATACGGGATGAACTCCTACCACAAGATTGCATAAAAGCAATTCAAGAGGAATTGGCGGGATTCTTTCTTGACCACGTCATCAATAAAGCCGGAGAATACCATGTGGAACTTGACATCAGATGTTAGGGATTGTAAGAGATCTTATATTGTATATATGTAGCTAGTAGCATCGGTTAGATATACGAAAACTTGTTGTTCGACCAATCTCTCGGAGAAGGAGGAGGTCGATCACTTCTCTCTGTATATATATATGTTCATGACGATCTTGTATACTTAATGGTTTCCTTCATTTCCTTACTAGCTAGCGTGTCGCGAGTTCTCTCTATATGTATAGTACGTAGCGTCAACCAAGCACGGAGATAAGAGAGGTCACTTCTCTCTATTACCTAGCTAACACAATATATACCCTACAAAACCCCCAAACCCCTCCCCCCCTTTAAAAAAAAAACAAAAACCCCAGCCCCTGAACTGCTGACGCGTGGAGGCTTTTTGGTCCCGGTTGGTGCTACCAACCGGGACAAAAGGCCCACCTGCCTGGGCAAGCCGCAGTGGCCATGTGGAGCCCCATCTATCCTGGTTCGTAGGCGAACCGGGACTAAAGGTATTGGGCTTTAGTCCGGACCCTTTAGTCCCGGTTCCAGAACCGGGACAAATGGGCCTCTGGAACCGGGACAAATGGGCCTTTTTCTACTAGTGTAAGGGGTCCTCGGGGCGACGGCCCATTGTACATGGGCCGGACTGGTGGAGCCGTGTGATGACCGGAGACCTTTGAAGCCGTGGTGTGCCCTCCAAGTTAAAAGTGGACGAGATCTCTTTCCCTCTGATTGTAATCTATCTTCGGTAACCCTAACCCTATCGGTGTCTATATAAACCAAGGGTTGTAGTCATTAGGGTTAGAGGTATATTCATCACCTCATAGCCTAGGGTTTAGCTCATGCTGATCTCGAGGTAGATCTACTCTGTAAACTCCATCATATATTCAATACAATCAAGCAGGACGTAGGGTTTTACCTCTTCGAGAGGGCCCGAACCTGGGTAAACACTATATTCGTCGTCCCCTGTTACCCATTGATCCTAGATCCACAGCTCGGGACCCCCTACCACGAGGTCTGCCGGTTTTGACATCGACATTGGTGCTTTCATTGAGAGTTCCGCTCTTGGATCGCCGGAAGGATCGATGGCTCGCCTAGTCTTTGCAGAGGACATCAGTTCCATGGACCTCTTCGTCCCTGGACAACTCTTCGCTTTTGGCAGCATCGTGCTGCATGCTGATCCAACCGACCGTCAGGGCCAGGTCGATAACTTCGCTCCTGAACACCAGATTCAATTCGGCAATCTGGAGTACGTCACTAACGCGCGGGGGGATTTGGTTTTCACCGGATTCATCACCACCGCAGGCCTTGCCGCGCCTGCTCGGGCATACACCTCCGATCCGATCTGCGAATCGGCCCCAGTCTACCAAAAGGCTTTGAGCAAGGAAGTACTCCTTGAGAGAGGGGACCTCACCCCACTGTCAACCGAACCTACATCGGCGGATGATTTATCCCCGGCCCTCGAGGAAGAACCAGAGGACGGAGGCCAAGATTCAATCTCGGCCCAGCTCCTCCCACGCAATACCCTGCTGGCTTCGAGCCCGCACCCTGATTCGGCGAATAACGGCTAGGGGTCACCCCCGACCCAAAATGACCCAACCTTAAAAATCTGCGTGGAAGGTGCACGAGAGGGTCAAAGCACACCCTCAGTTTCCGAGGACAATCCGGTGCCTCTCAAGGCTTCGGTCCCGAACCCTGAAGATAGGTCTGTCCGGAGCTAAGGATCGGTTGAGTCACAGACCGACCTCCGCTTCGTCACCACAAGGTCCGGCCTAGAGCCCTCAACCCCGGTAACCCTCGATATGTTGAACGAGGCGCTGGACAGGATTCAGAAAATGACCATCCAGGAGAACCGGCCCTCCGCCTTCAATAACCAGCCCTTTGAGGCGTTCGACAGGGAATTTTGTGCCCCACCCACCACCCATTTGGTAGCAACTATCGATGATTTAACCGATATGTTAGACTACAATTCTGAGAATCCCGAATACATGGACGAGGAGGACGTAACCACGGCTTATACTGAGGTCGGTCCCCCCGTCACGGGTCGCTGGACGGCCACGTCCACCTACGATATTTACATGGTGGACACCCCCAAAGACGGCGATGGCACTCCAAATCAGGATAGAGGCAGGCCCAGAGATGAGCCGCCCAAACGACGAAAACAACACCGCCGGTCAAAGCCACGCCGAAGCCATACGAGCAACATAGACTCGGCAGAGAACGACACTGAGAATAATATGGATGACCCCGCCGGAGCCGCAGCCAACTAGCATTACCAGGATGACCCTGCGGGGCAGGAGGACCCGCTCAACGCGGAAGGCCGCGAAGACTCCGAGGATAGCAACTACCTCCCACTCTCTGAAGAGGAGGCAATTCTCGGGGAGGACCACTTTATCGTCCCCAAAGACGTTCTGGAGCAGGAAAGGTTCAAGTGGAGGCTTTTAGCCACCGCCCGCAGCCTGAAGAAACAGAAGCGCAAAATCAAGGCCGAACAAGGCACCCTCAATGAGTGGTGGACCAAAGTCCTAGCTGCAGAAGAAGGACACGGCCACGAACAGCAAGTTAAGAGCTATCCTAAGCGAAAATTGCTGCCCCAGTTTGATGATGAAGCCTTAGAGCCAACACGTCCAACATACACATGAGCCGAACAGCCGAACCGTCCCCCTAGAGGACGGGACAGAGAAGCTGACGAGGTCGAACACCCAGCCATCCCACCTCGCCGTTACGGCAAGGATCAAGCACGGCCCACTTATGAGTACGACCTTCGCCATGACCTAGACGCTAGGGGAGGTCGCCCCAGGTCCATTTACGGACCCAGGCAAGACTCGCCCGCTTACCGGTAAGTATACTATGATCGGGTAAACCAAAATGATATAATCCGGGAACAGCAGCATATTCGGAGGACCGAAGACCTCCAACGCGACATAGCCCGAGCCAGGGGCGCCGCACACCCCTTATGCTTCACAGAGAGGGTAATGCAACACCAATTCTCGGAAGGCTTCAAGCCTGTGAACATTGAATCATACGATGGAACCACAGATCCAGCCGTATGGATAGAGGATTTCCTCCTCCACATGCACATGGCACGAGGAGATGACCTCCACGCCATTAAATACTTGCCGCTAAAGCTCAAAGGCCTAGCTCGGCACTGGTTGAACAGCCTCCCCGAAGACTCTATAGGTTGTTGGGAAGAGCTGGAGGACGCTTTTCGAGCAAACTTTTAGGGCACCTATGTCCGGCCCCCGGACGCCGACGACCTAAATCGCATTACGCAACAACACGGAGAATCTGCCCGACAGTTCTGGAACCGATTCCTCACCAAGAAAAACCATATTGTCGACTGTCCAGACACTGAAGCCTTGGCCGCCTTCAAGCATAGTGTCAGGGATGAATGGCTCATAAGGCAGCTCGGCCAAGATAAACCATGAACCATGGCAGCCCTTACTTCTCTCATGACCCGCTTTTGCGCACACGAGGATAGTTGGCTTGCTCGTAAAACCACTAATCCCGATAACCCTGGTACTTCTGAAGTCCGGGAAGGAAACGGAAAGCCGCGACGCGGCAAGAACAAACGTCGCTACAATGATGGTGAAGGTGAGGATACGGCATTAAATGCCGAATTCCAAAACTCGAAGCCCGGACAATGCAAAAAGGCCCCTAAAGGCAACAGTGATGGCCCGTCCAGGCTAGACACAATTTTGGACAGGCCCTGCCCGATCCATGGCACGTCCGAAAAACCTGCCAACCACTCCAACCGTAATTGTTGGGTGATAAAGCAGGCTGGCAAGCTCAACGCCGAAGACCCAGGCAAAAGCCCACGCATCGAGGACAATGATGAGCGCCGCAAGCCGAATAGTGGACGCCAGAAACCCTTCCCCTCCGAAGTCAAGATGGTAAACATGATCTACGTAACCCATATACCGAAGAAGGAGAGGAAGCGAACGCTAAGGGATGTATACTTGTAGGATCGAAAGTAGGTCTAGAGGGGGTGTGATTAGACTACTTGACCAAATAAAAATCTAGCCTTTTCCCAATTTTACGTCTTGGCAGATTTTAGCAACTCAGCACAAGTCAAGCAATCAACCTACACATGCAATTCTAAGAGTGTAGCAGCGGAAAGAAAAACATTGCATATGATAGAAAAGGGAAGGGTTTGGAGAAGGCAAATGCAATGTAGACACGAAGATTTTTGGCGTGGTCCCGATAGGTGGTGCTATTGTAAATTCACATTGATGGAGACTTCAACCCACGAAGGGTAACGGTTGCGCGAGTCCACGGAAGGCTCCACCCACGAAGGGTCCACGAAGAAGCAACCTTGTCTATCCCACCATGGCCATCGCCCACGAAGGACTTGCTTCACTCGGGTAGATCTTCACGAAGTAGGCGATCTCCTTGCCCTTACAAACTCCTTGGTTCAACTCCACAATCTTGTCGGAGGCTCCCAAGTGACACCTAACCAATCTAGGAGACACCACTCTCCAAAAGGTAATAGATGGTGTGTTGATGATGAACTCCTTGCTCTTGTGCTTCAAATGATAGTCTCCCCAACACTCAACTCTCTCTCATAGATTTGGCTATGGTGGAAAGACGATTTGAGTGGAAAGCAACTTGGGGAAGGCTAGAGATCAAGATTCTTGTGGTAGAATTGGAATGTCTTGGTCTCAAAACATGAGTAGGTGGTTCTCTCTCAGAAAATGAGTAGTGGAAGTGTAGGCACATTCTGATGGCTCTCTCTTGGATAGAGAAGTGGGTGGAGGGGTATATATAGCCTCCACACAAAATCTAACAATTACACACATTTGACCCAACTCGGTCAGACTGAATAGGTGAACTCGGTGAGACCGATTCTGTTCAAAATGTGAACGTTAGGATTCTCGGTGGGACCGACATGATCAACTCGGTGGGACCGATGTGCTAGGGTTAGGGCAAAACCTCATCTCGGTGTAACCAATTTGCATGAACTCGGTGGGACCGATTTCAGCAATGAGCAAACAGAGAGTTGGTCAGGCAAACTCGGTGGGACCGACCACTCATTTTGCTGAGACCGAAATGTTTCGAAGGGAAACAGAGAGTTTCATTGCGAACTCGGTGGGACTGATCGCTCATTTCGGTGAGACCGAAACGTTACGAAGGGAAACAGAGAGTTTGCAATCCCATCTCGGTGAGACCGAAATCCCTATCAGTGAGACCGAACTGATTAGGGTTTCTAGCAGTGGCTATGTCAAAGGAACTCGGTGGTGCCGGATAGATCAAATCGGTAGGGCCGAGTTTTACTTTAGGCCTTGGACATATTTGGAATTGAGAAAGTGGTTGAGGGCTTTGGAGCATATCACTAAGCACTTTGAGCAAGTAGACCATTAAGCAACACCTCATCCCCTTTTAATAGTATTGGCTTTTCCTATGGATTCAATGTGATCTTGGATCACTAAAGTAGAAATGAAGAGTCTTGAGCTTTTGCCAATCTTTGTCCTTAGCATTTTGAGGGGTCCACATCTCTAGTCCATGCCATGCCAATCATTGAACTTTCTGAAATATTTAACTTGAATAGATATTAGTTCAATGAGCTATATGTTGTTATGAATTACCAAAACCACCCGGGGATTAGTTGCATTTTCAATCTCCCCGTTTTTGGTAATTGATGACAACATATAGATCAAAGCTTCGACAAATGATAATGTAAATGAAATACATCATCGCTTTGAGAAGTATGTGATAAGCAAGAGCTCCCCCTAAATTTGTGCATTATTTAAAATTTGCTTTTGAATGCAAATGCACAATCAATTAGGAACATGGGTTACTCTTCCATGTCACATACATCTTGGTGGAGCGCTCAAAATGATAGAATGTAAAGAATATGCACTCATCACCAAGGCAAATATGATTGATCATGCATAAGTATGAAGATATCATCATTCAAGCACACATTAAGGCATAATATGATCAAACACATGATCATAGGAGTATCTCACACATAAGCACAAATATTGTAGCAACCAAACGAACAAATATCAAGTAGCAAGAGAGGTAAACAAAAGCAAAACACACTCTCTCTCTCTCTCTCTTGAAGCCTAAGATCTATACACTTTCTCCCCCTTTGGCAACAAGTTACCAAAAAGCTTGAAAATGAATAGTGCTATGCGGCACTCTAGGCATGATCTCCGGGAGCTCCTGAAGTGGTCTTCTGGCTGGTGGCTCCGGTGTGCGTAGATGGCGTGGAGAGGAGTCCTTCAACAAAAGCTTCTGAAGATGTCTGAGGAGCTGGAGGGGTTGCAACTGGAGGTGCAACAGTGGCAGTTGCTGCAGGTGCTGAAGCAGTAGCTCTGGAGTCTCCGACAATTGGCTCGGCTACAGACCTTTGTGCTCTTGGCACTCTATGAAATGCATCAGTGGTAGCTCTTCCCTTCCTGTCCTCTGCCTCTTCTTGAAGATGCTCAACGGTGGTCTGAATCTCCGTGACCTTCAAGTCTAGTTCATAAAATTTAGTTTCAATGATCCTCTCAAGACTCTCTTGATTTTGAGTCAGGGTGGCTAGTCCTTTCTCTATTCTCATGGTAGCCTCAAGCAAATAACTGAGTTGATCTTGCTTGGTCTTGAGATTGACAGCTGAGACATCTGGCATCTTGGAAGTCTTTGCTGCCTTAGCTTTCTCTCGCTTCTCCTTAGCCTCTACAGAAGTAGGATGTGATGCATCCATGACAACAACATTGTCCTCAAAGTCTGGCCTCAGGGGAATGTGCTCTTTGTCCAGTAGATATGTGCCTGTCCCCATCTTGGAGTTGATGAGCATCTGAATATGGGGGGCATATCCACATGACCTCTTCTGGTCAGGAGCAGTTCTCTTGATAGTTTCAACAAGCAAACTCATCACCTTCAACTTCTCAGGCACATCAAACATATGCAGCAGGTTGATTGAATGACCACGGATCATCCTATGATCTCCTGATTTGGGCAACAGAGTGTGCCTCAATATAGTGTTTATAGTGGTCAATCCTGACAGCAGATAGTAGATGGAGCCAAACTTGTGAGTCTCCAAGGCATTATCAGGGATTTCCTTGTACATATGAGCCATGGAGTTGTGATCTTTCCTGGGCTTGCCATAGACATCTGTGTCATCTTCAGCTTCTTCAGGGGTATTTATCAACTTTGCCCATTCTGCAATTGATGATTGGTACCTTGTGCCTTCAGTCATCCAGACTATCTTGCCATCCGGATAGAAGTGGGCAGTTGAATAAATTTGCATGACCATCTCATCATTCCATTTTGTCAACTTTTGTCCAATAAAAGTGTCAACTCCGTTCATCCTGAGACTCTCATGAACTCCTGGGAAGTAATCTTCATTCTCATCAATGAATTTCCAATCAACCCATCTCATGTCACTTACTATGGGCTTCTTGTCCAAAAGAACTGTCTCATAAAAATCTTGCTGCTCTTTGGTGTGAAATCTATAGTCCACAGCAGTCCTTCTCCTCACAGCATATGGGTCTGTCTGTCTCCACAGTCTGAGACCTGCATCCTTTATCAATTTCATATTCTCAGCAACTGGATGATTGTCATCATGATCTAGAATTTTTGGTTTAAGCTTTCTGAGCACTTGCTGCTCCTCATCCTCATGAACTTCAGGAACTGGGGCCTTGTTCTTCTCTGCGGCTGAAATGTGTCTGGTGGATCTCTTGGGTGCTGTTGGTTTTGTAGCTTGAGCTTGAGCAGATGGCTTGGGAGCTGTCTTGGGCTTAGATGAAGTAGCCCCAGATTTCATTGCATCTCCCACAAGCTTATGAGACTTTGGAACTGGCTCTTCCTCCTCTTCATCTTCATCAGACTCTCTCATCATCGAAGGTTTGCCAATGACCCTGGCAATGGTCTTCCCGACTCTCTCCTTCCTTTTCTTACCTCCAGCAGCCTCATCCTCTCTTGGTTCAAGAGTGAACTCCATGGTTTCCTGAGTGGAGGCTCTGGCTTTTGACATTGGCAGGAGCTTTCTTCTTCATGCCAGGCTTGATGGCAGTAGCAGCAGCATACTCCTTCTTCAGAACTTTCTTCTTTGAAGTCACCTCATCATCAACAACAAAGTCCTCATCTTCAGAATCTGAGGTTCTCTTCTTCCTTTGCCTAGTTGCAGCCTTAGGCAAACTGCTTGGGGTACTTCTACTGCCCTCATCATAACTGCTGTTGGAGGGACTAGTGCCCTCACTGAGGTTTACCTGCTCCTCTGACCTGTTCTGACTATCACTGTTGTCTGACATCTCTGACACTGACCTTGTGAATAGATAGGTATAGGTAGAGTAGATGAGCATCACAAAGTACAACTATTTTTTGCAAAAAGTTGACTCAAAAACTTAATTTTAGTTTTCTGCAGAAGGCATTTCGGAGCTACCGATATGACAAACTCGGTGACACCGAAGCAACTTTAGAGTCTAAACACGCGATTTCGGTCAGACCGAGACGCAGTCCGGTGACTCCGAGATGCTAGGGTTTCACAGAGAAAGTGAACTCGGTCACACCGATTCGTACACTTCGGTCAGATCGAGTAGTACATGTGCAATGGCCTGGGCCAAATCGGTGAGACCGAATACTTCAAATCGGTCGGTCCGAGATGAGTTCGGCAAAAACCTAACCCTATGTTTTTATATGAAAACTAATCTAGAGGAAGTTTTGGGTGGATAGAATGATCTCAATCGTGGCTAGAAACATGGCATTGATCTTTGTGCAGGTATCGGACTTAAAGATAGCACAAAGAGATCGAGTCCGTACCCTAACTCGGCGACGAACTTGCTACGGCGACAACGGTGGCTGAGATTCCCGTTGACGGCAGCGGAGACCAACGGCAGGAGGGCGCTGGCGACGACGGAGATGATCCGGAGACCAAGGGGGCGGCAGAGCTGGGCAGGCGCAGTCGAGTGCTATGAAGAAATTTCCAAAATTCAACCCGCGGATATATATACCCAGTCACTGTCGGTGTGACCGAGTGGAACGACTCGCTGGCACCGATATGCAGAATCACAAGCGGTTACTACAACTCGGTGAGACCGAACTGTTCTAATCGGTTACACCGAGGTGAAAACCTAGATCATCTCAATGATTTCGGTGAGACCGAAAGTATTGAATCGGTCAGATCGAAAGCCATTAAGAGGTTTTGGAAGTTTAAGCCCTTGACGGATCGGTGGCTCTGAGTGCTCCTCACTCGGAGGGTCCGAATTTGACTTGATCAAACTTTGTGATGTAGCATGAATAGAGTTTGAGACGAGAAAAGCATATATAGCTAGAGGGAGTACTTAGGCATTCTTGTCCATCCATTTGGCAAGAAGAAAAGCCAAACAATCAAAGCAACAAATGGATGTCCTCGAATGGGAAAAATATGCAACCAACATGCTCACACAATAAGATAGCAAATGAAACATGTGGCAAAACATGCATAAACACTCTAGCATCTATCAAGCAATTGGCGATGACTAGATCATCTATATATGAGTATATTGACTTAGGAGTCAAATGAGAACATTTGATCATAGCTCATACTCATCGTTTAAGCACAAGTGGGGTTACCACTTTTACATAAAGCATTGTTGTGTTCACACCATTAGAGTTGGTTTAGCTCAATTTTTAGAGCAAAGCCCCCCTAGATGTGATATCCCCCCTAAGAGGGATGAACTAACCTTGGGTTTTGTCGATGATGACTTCATGTAGGTGTTGAAGATGTAGATGCTCAATGTTGATGTAGATCATTTGGAGCAATCCATTGGAGTGAGTTGCACTTTCAATACCTACATGGGTTAGTCCCACAAGGAACATACACGCATATCCATAGACATAGAGTGAAATACACATATGATGTTGTCCATGAAAGCATTAGGTTACCTTGTCCCTTGTCTTACCAACAAGAGGGTTTGTGACTCCTTGAACTAGTGCAAGATGTGAAAGTTGATTGCACTTGTCCTTGCCAAAAATGAATATGAGTGAAGTATGTTGGCGGAGTCACCCTGAAGAACTCTCTAGTTCTTCTTCTTTGGGACCCACATCAACTTGATGGGGATCCTTGGAGTTGTAGTCGTACTTGATGTAGTCTTGGGAACCCACTTGACCAAGTCCTTTGGAGCTTCTTCAAATGCACCAATCTCTTCTTGAAGCTTGTCCTTGCCTTTTAGCTTGTGGTCTTGAGGTGGAAGATCATCTTGAGCCTGTGTTCCCTTGAAAGAAGTGGGATCATACTTCTCTTGTTGAGGAACAAACTTCGACTTGGGGTATTGATCTTCCTCCCACTCAACTCCATTGGCATTGAACTTGCGTTCAAAACCAACACCTTGATTCTTCCGGTGCCTTCCTTGCTTACGTACAATTTCCTCAAATTGCTTACTTCCGGCAAGGCTCTTGTAAACACCTTTCTCTATAATTCCCTTTAATAAGCTATTTTCTTGCTCAAGTGTAACTTGGCCAAGAGAATCATTAGTGGAATCAAGAGTACAACTAGAAGCAACAACATTGGATTTAACATGATTATTGTTACTACTAGAAGAAGAATCTTTCTTGCTCTTGTTGCTAGATTTTACTTGTGGCATGTAAGTAGACAAGAGTAAACACTTGGCAATGTAAGAAGAACTTTTCTTACGAAGATCATCATTGATTGCTTTTAAGAACCCATGCTCTTGCTCTAGATTGAGCTTTTGAAAGCGTAGCTTCTCATGAGTCTTCAAAAGCTCTCAATGATCCTCTAAAGTAGTTTCATGAGCTAACTTAAGAGTGTTTAGTTCTTTAGTTAGACACTCAATCTCCTTCTTATCGTTGTCATTCGTTTCATCTTGATTAGCATGATTAATAGCAATTTCATCATAGTTTTCATCACTAGAGTTGTCAACATGTAAATCATCAGCACCTAGCAAATCATCTTCATCACTATTGAAATCAACATACTCGGGGTGTGATACCTTGGGGCCTTTAGCCATGAAGCATCTTCCAATCCCTTCATTTGGTGAGTCAAATATGTCGTAGGAGTTGGATGACACAAGTGCAAGACCGGCAACACCTTCATCTTGAGTATATTCGGAGTCGGAGTGATTACTTCTCTCGAAGTAGTTGTCGGAGTTGGAACCGGATACCCATTCACCAATATGAGCTTGACGTCTTCATCTTGTGTAGCTCTTTGATGACTTGTCCTTCCTTTGCGAATTCTTGCTTCTGCGAGAGGGTCTTCGTTCATAACGATCATCTCTACTCCTTCTCTCTCTTGGTGGTGATTCCACTCTTTTGCTTCTCCTTTTAGGTGAGTCTTCGCTTCTTTTGTAGGGAGCTATGCACTCACTAGAGTAATGTCTGGGTCTTCCAAAATTGTAGCAATTGCGATCATGACTAGAAGAACTTTTGTCATTGTAGGACCTTGGCTTGGAACTTCTCTCTTTGCTTCTACTCTTGTAGAACTTGTTGAAGTTCTTCACCATTAGGCTCAATTCTTCATTGAAGGCTTGTTTCTCACTTGATATTGTAGGGGCATCACATGAACTTTGTAAGCACCACTAGACTTGTTGTGAAGCTCTTCCTTATCTTTAAGTGACATCTCATGAGCAACGATTCTACCAATGCCTTCTGTTGGCTTGAGATCTTTGTAATTGGGCATCATTTGGATCAAAGTGCACAGGGTATCATATTTTCCATCCAAGGCTCTTAGGATTTTCCTGATGATGAATCTGTCAGTCATCTCTTCACTTCCTAAGCCGGCAATCTCATTTGTGATGAGAGCAAGCCTAGAATACATTTCAGCGACTCCTTCACCATCCTTCATTTTGAACTTGTCAAGTTGACTTTGAAGCACATCCAATTTAGATTCCTTGACGGACTCGGTACCTTCGTGCATATCAACCAAAGTATCCCAAATTTCCTTTGCATTCTCAATGTGGCTGATTTTGTTGAATTCTTTGGGGCACAATCAGTTGAAGAGGATATTGCAAGCTTGAGCATTGTATTGCAACATCTTCAATTCTTCTGCTGTTATGTCCTCTTCCATCTTCGAAGAATTTACATTGCAAACCAATACAAACAATAGACCAAACGGCGGGGTTATGTCCAAGAATATGCATTTTCATCTTATGCTTCCAACTAGCAAAATTAGTACCATCAAAGTAAGGACATCTACAGTGGTAATTTCCATCGCTAGACGCTATACTCTCCTAGGTTGTGAAACCAAGGCTATGATCACCAAAGCTATGGAAATCAAGGAAAATGGAGACCAAAGCTCTGATACCACTTGTAGGATCGAAAGTAGGTCTAGAGGGGGGTGATTAGACTACTTGACCAAATAAAAATCTAGCCTTTTCCCAATTTTAAGTCTTGGCAGATTTTAGCAACTTATCACAAGTCAAGCAATCAACCTACACATGCAATTCTAAGAGTGTAGCAGCGGAAAGTAAAACATTGCATATGATGGTAAAGGGAAGGGTTTGGAGAAGGCAAACGCAATGTAGACACGAAGATTTTTGGCGTGGTTCCGATAGGTGGTGCTATCGTACATCCACGTTGATGGAGACTTCAACCCACGAAGGGTAACGGTTGCGCGAGTCCTTGAAGGGCTCCACCCATGAAGGGTCCACGAAGAAGCAACCTGGTCTATCCCACCATGGCCATCGCCCACGAAGGACTTGCCTCACTCGGGTAGATCTTCACGAAGTAGGCGATCTCCTTGCCCTTACAAACTCCTTGGTTCAACTCCACAATCTTGTCGGAGGCTCCCAAGTAACACCTAACAAATCTAGGAGACACCACTCTCCAAAAGGTAATAGATGGTGTGTTGATGATGAACTCCTTGCTCTTGTGCTTCAAACGATAGTCTCCCCAACACTCTACTCTCTCTCACAGATTTGGCTATGGTGGAAAGATGATTTGAGTGGAAAGCAACTTGGGGAAGGCTAGAGATCAAGATTCTTGTGGTAGGATTGGAATGTCTTGGTCTCAACACATGAGTAGGTGGTTCTCTCTCAGAAAATGAGTAGTGGAAGTGTAGGCACGTTCTGATGGCTCTCTCTTGGATAGAAAAGGGGGTGGAGGGGTATATATAGCCTCCACACAAAATCTAGCCATTACACACATTTGACCCAACTCGGTCAGACCGAATAGGTGAACTCAGTGAGACCGATTCAGTTCAAAATGTGAACATTAGGATTCTCGGTGGGACCGACATGATCAACTCGGTGGGACCGATGTGCTACGGTTAGGGCAAAACCTCATCTCGGTGTGACCGATTGCATGAACTCGGTGGGGCCGATTTCAGCAATGAGCAAACAGAGAGTTGGTCAGGCAAACTCGGTGGGACCGATCGCTCATTTCGGTGAGACCGAAATGTTACGAAGGGAAACAGAGAGTTTGCATTGCGAACTTGGTGGGACCGATCGCTCATTTCGGTGAGACCAAAATGTTACGAAGGGAAACAGAGAGTTTGCAATCCCATCTCGGTGAGACTGGAATCCCTATTGGTGAGCCCGAACTGATTAGGGTTTCTGGCAGTGGCTATGTCAAAGGAACTCGGTGGCGCCGGATAGATCAAATCGGTCGGGCCGAGTTTGACTTTAGGTCTTGGACATATTTGGAATTGAGAAAGTGGTTGAGGGCCTTGGAGCATATCACTAAGCACTTTGAGCAAGTAGACCATTAAGCAACAGCTCATCCCCTTTTAATAGTATTGGCTTTTCCTATGGACTCAATGTGATCTTGGATCACTAAAGTAGAAATGAAGAGTCTTGAGCTTTTGCCAATCTTTGTCCTTAGTATTTTGTGGGGTCCACATCTCTAGTCCATGCCATGCCAATCATTGAACTTTCTGAAATATTTAACTTGAATAGATATTAGTTCAACGAGCTATATGTTGTTACGAATTACCAAAACCACCCGGGGATTAGTTGCACTTTCAATACTCCGTCGAACCAGTAGCACCGAAGTTCAATCCATGGTCAGCTTCCCTGATCACGTTCGATCGCAGGGATCACCCCACGAGCATACGCCAAGGGGGTCCGCAGCCTTAGTGCTAGACCCCATTATCGATGGATTCGACCTCACTAGAGTCCTAATGGACGGCGGAAGCAGCCTCAATATGATATACGAGGATATAGTGAAGAAAATGGGGATCAATCCATCAAGGATTAAACCCAGTAATACCACCTTCAAGGGGGTCATTCCGGGAGTGGAGGCCTGTTGCACGGGCATCGTGACGCTTGAGGTAGTTTTTGGATCTCCGGACAACTTCCGAAGCGAGGACTTGATCTTTGATATTGCACCTTTCCACAGTGGCTATCACGCCCTCCTCGGCGGCACAGCTTTCGCCAAATTCAATGCCGTCCCGCATTACGCGTACCTCAGGCTGAAGATGCCTGGTGCTTCAGGGGTCATAACTATCAACGGCAACACTGAACGCTCACTTCTAACCGAAGAACACAATGTAGCCCTAGCGGCCGAATATAACACCGGCCCATATAGGCCCGGATGCCGACCCGCCGTAAAGGACAACGACAGCAGCAAACGGGTTCGAACCCGTTCTCCGTCATGGGAACCCACATGCATTTGCCGCAAATAGGGATATGCGCCCCATGGCACGGCCACCTTCTCCATGCTCCATGTACCTCGCCAGCTCAACTTTGCGCTTAAAATTCCATGGGCAGCCGTGAGGCATTCATTAATTCGAAGTACATGCCCAGCTCAACCGAACTTCGGAGCGACTTCGTCTTCGGATGACCCGAGAACTAACTCCGAATACCCCCCAGCATAAAGCACCACCGGAGAACCTTCGCTCATCAAGATCTCATTAAAGGTCTCAGCCCCCACCTATCGGAAGCAAAGACGCAGACATGCAGCAGGGCACAGTGAAGGCTTCAACTCACGCATCAAGGCCCTGCGTCAACCTTGCCTCTGTAAATTTTCATTTTTTTTTCTCTCTTGCAAGTGCTGCCTTCGCAGTTTGAATTGTACGGTTAGACGTCCTAAGCTTACGAGAAATAATAAAAATACCCTTTATGGTATTCGGATATCCGCTTTCTTGAAAATTTTCTGTCCCTTTTCGATTTCTCTCATCGCTCTTCGAACAGCCCGGCATAAAAATATATTAATAAGTCATGAGTTCGATTTACATATCAGCTCGATATCCTTAAGTCCGGCACCGCTTCCCGCTAGGTGTCCGGCGTCTCAGATATTGCACTATATGCATCTGTTCTGAACTATGCTTGGGTCAATAGTTGGGTTGCCCGGCTCCTGTGTTTGCCCCTTACGTTCCGCTAGTCCTGCTAAGAGGGCAAAGGGACAACCCCCTGCGATTGTACTACTAGCTTGCCCGATAAAGTACCCCAGGAGGAAAAAGCCGAAAACTGATCGTCATAGTAAGCGCGGACGGGTCTGCGATCCGATGACGAGGTTGGACTCTAAAAATTGTTGGCGATTTCGCCGTGTCACATGAAGGGTTCGTCTTAACACAAACCATGTGATTGGAAAGGGTAGGCTTCTACCCCAAAGTACATCACAAATACACCGGGGACTAATCCCTAGTCCCCACCGTCAAGCTCCTACGGCTAAGTGAAAGCAGTAAAACCGAATAGTCTGATTGCCTGGTTTCGTTCCCGCACTACCGCCTCCGGGCACCAAGACATTGGCTAAGGGTAACAATGCGGAGACAAAACACCCCTCGTGATATTCACATGGGGGCTAAAGCCGAAGACTGGTAGCATTCAGAATGAACATACGGCCACACAGGAGTCAAAATTAAAATTATGACAAAAGTCAGGCAGATGCATAATAAAGCATAACTTCCACTTGGTACAAACTTGCTACAACTACTCAAGCATTACATTTTTCGAACATTGGCCCTCTATCACCCGCGCTCCGGTCATCACCTGCGCGAAGTACAGATCAGGGCAGCGATGCTCCTTCCCCTGGGGCGGAGGACCAGTGGCCATCTCCATTGGATTAATCCTTGGCCAATGAACCATGGTCTTCACAAACGCGAGCCCAGCCCCCTCAAGGCAAGCCGACCTCTTCACAGCGTCAATCTGGAGCGGCACCTCCCTCAGCCTCTGCACAAGGCCGAAGTAGGTGTCCAGAAGGGGCTCGGTCGGCCATAGGTTGACACAGAGGTCCTTCAAGGCCAGCTCGGACATCTGATGCATCCCCATCAGCTGCTTCATTTGATCATTGAGGAGCCGCGGATGCTTTGAGTCCTGAAACTATGATCAGAAAGGCTGCCGCATGGAGTCCTCCTCGTGGGTGGCATAGTGCCTCGCCGCGGCCGCCGCATTCTTTGGGAGTTCAGCGAAAACGCCTGCGGAGCACCAGACCCTCGTCAGCAGGGCGAATCTGTTGCCTCCGAACACACTCTGCAGTAAAAGTTCTTACCATTGGCAATTTGCGCGGCTTGCCGGAGCTCCTCCCCGACACCTCGAGCGTCGCTCCTCTCCTCCTGAAGCTCCTTCTCTGCCTTAGATAGCCGGGAGGATTGCTCCTCCATCCCCTTCTCAAGGACCTCTATCTTCTTGGCGGCATCCTGGAGCTCCACTTGGACTTCGGTCACACGAGCCTCATGTTGCTCTGCAGCAAGCTTGGCCTTCTCAAGCTCGGCCACTGCCTTCTCAGCTGCCACCTTCTTCTCGGTCGCCTTAGCCTCGGCCTTCTTCAGGGCCTCCTTTAAGCCCTCAACCTTGGTGGCAGCACCTGCAAGATCATCATGATAAAGAATCAATAAATAGTCTGGACAGTCACTATCCGGCAAGTACACATCTTTTTACGGAGCTTACCTTGCGCCTCGTCAAGCTGTTTGTTGACAAGGTTTAGCTCTTGATCGGAAAGCTTGAGCTTCCGATCCATCTCCTCTAACGCCGCGGAATTAGCAGCCGCGGCCACGGACGATGCATGCGTCAGCAAAAGAAATGTCAACATTGTTAATCGACCTACCGAATTTGATCCTCTGCAGGTCTCTTCGAGGTCCTGGCAGAGTCTCGGGCGCTGCTATGTATGCGGCCTACTTAAACCAACAATTATAATCGCATTATAAGGAAAGATCATTATTTACTTACCTTAAAGCCTGTTAGAAGGCCTTGGATAGCGTCGCTCAGTCCGGATTGGACGGGCCGAACACTCTGCATTACCGCACCCATAAGGGTGCGGTGTCCTTCAACGATGGCGGAGTTGCTCACCAACTCCTCCAGCGTGGCCGGCCAGCCATCCGCCGCTTGTGCGGAGGTGTTCGGCGCCGGCGTTGGCTCCCCGGCCCCCTCCCTACCGGGAGGAGCCTATGCTGTCGAGGGCCTCGAAGGCTCGGGAGCGGCCGACGAAGGGGGTCTGGATGGCACGTACCCTTTTCCCTTGTCGGCCAGGAGGGATGCTCCCTCCTGGTCTTCGGCGACCGAGGTGTTGACGTCAAACATTACGGCATCTACCTTCCCCTCCGTGTTCGGAGGAGGAGGAGTCCTTTGGGACCGCACCTCTTCGGCCTCGTCGAGGGTCAAAGGAGGCACGGAATGCGCCATTAACCCACTGTCCGCTAGTTCGGCGGGCGGAGACGTCCCCTCCGAAACCTACTCGGCGAGGTGCTCGCGTGGGGGACTGCAACTCGGAGGGGTTAGCCTTCAACTAAAGCAAACTACTAGAATCATAACAGCTGAAAATACAGACACCTTACCTGCTGCCAGGGGGCTTGACCCTGGGTTCCTTCTTCGGGGGCACCTCGGATGCCTCGGACATATCGTCGTCTGAGCTGTCAGGTATAACCAGCTTAGGCCGGTGTCGTCTCTTTGGGGCCAGCAAAGGCCGGACCTCCTCGGCGTCTTCGGATGCCGGCCTCTTTTTGGTGTGCGAAGTGGCACTCTCCTCTTCGTCCTCCTCCTCCTCATCCCCATCCTGAACGGATGAGGCTGCAGCGTCTCCGGACCGGTTGCCCGGACGAATCCTACGACGGAGGCCTTCCCTGGCCTCCGGTGCTTCTTGCTTCTTGCCCTTCTTAGCAGGCGCCTTGTAGGGCACCACGACCAGCATTTTCTCCAGCTGCTCTGATTGGGGCCCCTCTGGCAGCGGCGCCGGGCAGCTGATCTTCTTGGCCTTCACGAGCCAGCCCTACAGAATCCACGTAACAAGGTCAGATCGAATCTCACATAATGTAAATGTCCGAACACTCATTGAAGAGAAGTGCCACTCACCTCCGTTGGGGGATTCACGGTGTCAAGATCGACGTCCTTCCCCTCGGCCGGCCACTCCTTCTGGGGCTGGAATAGTTGGCCCCATATCTTGTCCGGAGTCATGCCGAAGAGTGCCGCATAGTGGCCGGATCCTCGGGCTCATGCTCCCATATGGGCTTGGCCCTCTCCTGGCACGGGAGGATCCCGCGGTGGAGCATGATTTGGAACATGTCGGCCAGCTTTGTGCCAGTCTCTATCACGTTGTCGACGAGCTTCTACAGTGCTTTGGTGTGGGCAACACATCCCCAGTCCGGACTCTTGGTTGTCCAGGAGACCAATCTGGTGGGGGGTCTGGACCAGAATGCGGGGCTGCTCCCCGTGCGGCCTTCCTTGGCTCGGTGATGTATAACCACTCCTTCTGCCACATCCGGACATGTCGACGAAGTGGCCATCCGGCCACTGGACCCGTGTCAGCTTGCTGATCATGGCCCCTTCGCAGTCCGCATGCTCGCCGCTGACCACCTTGGGCTTCACGTTGAACACCTTCAGCCACAAGCCGAAGTGCGGCTGGACCCGGAAGAGCGCTTCACAGATGATGATGAAGGTTGAAATGTCGAGGAGGGAGATGGGGGCTAGATCGTGGAAGTCTAGCCCATAGTAGAACATCAACGCCTCCACAAAGGGGTGCAGAGGAAATCCCAGCCCCCTCTGGAAATGGGGGAGGAAAACTACCCGTTCGCCCGACTCGGGCGTAGGGACGATCTGGCCATCCTCAGGGGCTCGTTGGGCGACATTGGCCGGCAAGTAGCCAGCCTCCTTCAGCTTTAGGATATCCTCGTTCGTGACAGAGGAGGCCTCCCACTTCCCATTGGCGCCGGATCCGACCATAGTCAAAGGAGGTGAAGTGGGATTGGCTATGGAAGCAGGGAGAAGGGGCGCTGGAGCTCTGAAGGATTGAAAGTGCGGAAGGAAGGAGAAGGCGTGGGATGCAGACTGTGGTAGCCCCCCCTTTATAGTCTGTGGGCAGGCCAGAGATCCCTTTTTTCATGCCGTTGGCCTCTCCACTTCCTGATATCTCCGCAACGTTATGAGCGGGGAGGGGAATCAAAATCATTAACCATATCCCCCAAAAAGCGGGACACTATCTCAACCTCGAGGGGATGTGTCAAGTGTGGCGTCAGCCTCGAGCCCCGTTTGGAGAAATAGTAACTGCTTGGCGTTATGGCCGGAAGCGACTCTTCGTCGAAGGAGGAAAAAGTTGTCAGATAAAGACACTGTTTGAGCTTGAGCGATATTTTTATTACTACCTTTGGTGTTAAGTAGAGCAGCCGTTGCAAACTCCGGACATCACTTGGTACCATACAGGGGGGAGACTTGCTGAGGAACTCGCCACAAAAACCGAATACAGGTCGGATGAATGGATACCAGATACAAGTCTCGGCGTTGGAGGCAAGTTCAGGGGCTACTGAGGGAGTCATGGACTAAGGGGTCCTCGGGGCAATGGCCCATTGTACATGGGCCGGACTGGTGGAGCCGTGTGATGACTGGAGACCTTTGAAGCCGTGGTGTGCCCTCTAAGTTAAAAGTGGACGAGATCTCTTTCTCTCTGATTGTAATCTATCTTCGGTAACCCTAACCCTATCGGTGTCTATATAAACCGAGGGTTGTAGTCATTAGGGTTAGAGGTATATTCATCACCTCATAGCCTAGGGTTTAGCTCATACTGATCTCGAGGTAGATCTACTCTGTAAACTCCATCATATATTCAATACAATCAAGTAGGACGTAGGGTTTTACCTCTTCTAGAGTGCCCGAACCTGGGTAAACAATGTGTTCGTCGTCCCCTGTTAACCATTGATCCTAGATCCACAGCTCGGGACCCCCTACCCCGAGGTCTGCTGGTTTTGACACCGACAATGACCATTCCTGAGTCTCACTTGTACTTATCTCTATTTTCTTGCATGACACGTAGACAGGATGCGCATAGAGGAATTTTGTTACTACATGTTGTTACGTACCTACTCCCTCCTTCTGGTTCACTACTAGTACTCCCTCCGTCCTAGTTTATTGGTCCCCTTTGTACTCAATTCATGGGCTGGTTTTCCTCAAGAAATTGTCTTTACCAACGTATTAATATCGGGAATGCATGCGTGAACAACGAATGATTAAACCTTGCATGCAACATTTTGACAAAGCATTGACATATGAACATGTGAATGTGAGGGACTATTACCTCGTGCATGCATGCAGCAGTCGCATGTACACATGCACGCAAAAACGTGCGCGACGCCCTAATGCATGCATGTCCGAGCACACGACGGAACACACACGGTCACGCTCAATTGCTCAACCTACACTTGCATGCACACACATACTCAGCCAGGGTGAGCTAGTGACCATATAAACACCGGAAAATGTATATATTGCCCGCAATGAGCGTATTATGAAGTCCACGGACCATATATTACAAATATACAGTGACAACCAGTGTATTTATTGTAGGAAAACTATAATCCAACATTTATCTCGTTTCAAATTAAGCCATATTAACCGGAAAGGAGGAAGTATGGACTAGCATTACTTTGTTGTGTCCCGTCAACTTGCAGAACAAGCTTGCGCGCGGTGGCTCGCAGGACAAAGGAGAAACTTTTGACTAATGCAAGCTCTCCCTCGCTCAGTCGGTAGACGTGCAACAGTTAATTTGGTGTTAGATTTCCAGAAGCATACACTGTACTAGTACCATCATTGTTCGACTTCCGGAAGAGATGAAGAGCCAAGCGCAAAGTTTACTACAGGAGTACTCCGAGTAGTATTACGTACTACTAGTACTACTTACTACTCCCTCCTTTCTGGTTTATAGGGCTCATCTCAAAAAGTTTGTTTTTCTGTTTTATAAGTCTCAATTCTACTACTTACCATCACATGTTCAGATTTCAAGGCGTATTAAATCAATACATGCTAGGATGAAGAAAAAACTCACCAATGCATGTAGAAGTTCTTGGTCATTAAGTGGTCATGCATGCATGTGGTGTAATTAATGCATCGGTTTACACAACTTTTTGAGAAAAATGAGAGTACTAATTAAGTACTTTTGCAAACTACGGAATTAATTCCACCATTCATCATCTACCTTGGTTGAAGAGATTTTCAAATTAAGCCCTATAAACCAGAAAGGAGGGAGTATACAGGTACTACTAGGAACCGCATGGTGGAGCGTCTGCACTCTTATTTTATTTTAATCTGTGATAAAGCAATCTTCAACACATTTGCTTCTCTTCGAGGGTTCTCGCATGTGATAATGGAAGTTGATTGCATGGAAAACTCGCCACAATCTCGCTTAATTCTGGCTCCTATCCTGTTAGAAATAGGAGCGCTCAGTAATATTTTCTCTTTTTTTGTTATTCAGCATGTAAACAGGTCAGCAAACCTTGCGGCGCATCTTTGTGCGAACCGTGCTTGCTGCGCTTTGAATGTGACTGAGAGCTGGCTTGATGAAACACCTCGCTTCCTAGTGACCTGTCTCTTGGCTGATTGTCCTAAGAATGCTTATATATGAATAAAGCTCTCTCATTTACCCACAAAAAACATTAAGCCATATTAACCGGAAAGGAGGCAGTATGGACTAGGACTACTTTGTGTGCCCCGTTGTAACACCCCAAAAGTTTAATCATGTTTTTACTAAATAAAATTTGGCCAGAAATAAAATTTATGATTTATAAGTAAGTCCTTATTGTTTTCAGAGTATTTTCTGTTTCTGTTTTTCAATATTCTTCCCTCCATATAGAAATTTTGAAAATAATGTTGTGACTTTGGGAGTTTTCTTAAACCTTTTCATTTATATTTTAATAACAGTAGGAGTTATTTTCAGAATAAAATTTGCCTCTAAATAATTCTTTTAATAGCTTTTTCAATACTTTAAATGCCTCTGTTGCACTACAACCTTTTTAAATAATTCTTTTAAATTTACAAAAAAATTATGGGAGGTCATGTGATGCCTATACATCACTTTTATGCAGAAACCTAACTTGGACTTTTGAAAATTTTGAGTGAAACAAGCTCTTTTCAATTCTGTCCAGTATTTGAGTTTCTACTACAACCCTATTTTTCCTTGCTCTAAAAATTATGAAACTTGGCCATATTATAGTTCTTCCAACCAAACCCTTAAGTCCAGAAGATCAGCTCCAATGGCATCTTTTAAGTTCACCAAACAGTTCTCTTAATATGTGGTCCAGAAATGAATTTCTTCAAAACATGCATTATAAAGTTTCTTCCCTGGATTATCCAAATATACCACCTTATCTATCATTTAAGGAGTCACCATCCTGCCAAGTCTCATTTCCATCAAAGTCCCTTAGCTAGCTCTATCATTTTGTCAAACAGGTGTTGTGCATGACAGAATTTGGCCCTTTTCTTAACTGCATTGCACACTTGAATATCTTGCCACAATAACTTGTCCAACAATCCTACCACCCTCAGTATCACCACTATCCAAAAAATCAGCTCATTAGGAGCAACCTAGGATGCCCTGGCATTCCGCCAAACACACTGAGTGCGTGCACAGCGCATGAGCAGAGCGCTCATTTGGCAGGCTCGGCCTCGTCCTCGCACCGTTGCGGTGCTGCCTCCCCCGCACGTTTTCCACTTTCTGGAGCTTCACGGGCAAGCCAGGTAGCTTGCCGACCTTCTTCCCTGGCCTCTAGCGCCACCCACCCCGTCCAGAGTCACCGAACATCGCCGCCGCCATCCTCCGCTCGGGCACGGCACCGCCCAAGCCACCTGTTGTCGCCCAAGCCAACCAGCTCCCCCTGGCGTTAATACGGATGGCCGCCGTCCTCACCAACCTCGCCGCCCACCATCAACTCCCCAACGGCCTCAACCACCGCCCTAATGGCCGCCGCCGTCGTCCCTTCCCTGAGAAGCCACGCAACCGACTCCACCGTCCTATATAGGTGTCTCAAGCTCTCCTCGAACCTCATATCCACACCACCATCCTCCAGAGACTGCCTGGGACGACCAAGCAAGTCGTAGATAGTCACCTTCTCCGTCCTCGATGAAACCCACCACCGTCACCTCTTGGTCAATCCCGGCGCAACCAAAGCCTCCCCCGCGTAGTATCTCTTCACCAATGGCCTCTCTTGCTCACCGCGAACCTATTCCACTTCTCAATTCCTCTCGGACTCGTTCAGAGGCGAAAGCCCCTTTCCACTGTCGCCACTTTCCACCATGGACGAAGCCCTTCTCAAACCCGAGCTCCTCAACGGCCATCTCCACCTCCCACAGATGCGGCACTTCTCCCTGAACCCTTCCATGTGCCGAGCGTCGCAGGAGACGCCCTACAGTGCCGGCAATCGCCGCCGGCGTACGCTCTGTCCATACGCGCGCGGGAGATGGGAGACGAACCTGACACATGGGCCCCGCCTATCATGGGCTCAGCAAGGAAGAGAGAGAGAGGAAGCGCGGGCCCGCTTGTCAGCGACTCCACCCACGGGCCCGCCGTTTAAGTGGAGACGGGTTCCCCTGGGGGCCCTTTCCGCGTGGGGAAGGCGTACCCCCAACAGTACGCCATTGACGTCGCAGCCCTTCTACACGGCTGAACGACTGGGCTCGGCCCAGTGGCGTCGTGCAGCTAAACAGCGCTTAGGGCGCTCCTCTGCCTTTTCTTTTTCAGTATATTCAAATAAATCCATAGACACCATTTCTAATCCAAATCTGGTGATTCAAATTTCTGAATACTTCTAAAATCATTCTCCATTTAACTAGCTTCAGTGAACATTTTTCCTAAAGCTCTGTGTCCACTGGATCTAATAGATAGTCCATTTCCTTATTCTTTTCAACTTAGAAATTCCCTAAGTAATTCACATTAACTCCAAATGAATTGGTTCTTTCTCTGTTATTTTTCATTTTCATCTATTTTATTTTAGTATTTATTTCAAAAAAATTGAAACAATTTTTAGTACTATTTTTGAATTATGTGGTAATTGCTATACTCTTTAAAATAGGAAAAAATGGAGGGAAGAAACGTTTCAAAATTTTGGAGTGCAACCAACACCCCTGCATGCTCAAGGCAAGCATCTTGAACATTTGATATGGTGAATGTTTTGTGGTTGCTAGCTAGAATATTTGAATCATGGTTGTGATAATCTTTAATAGAATTTGCATATGGCTAGTTTTGCATGCATGATCCATGGCTATTTTGCTGTCATCTTTAAGGCATGAAGTATGAGAGAGTATGGTTACTTTCACTTCTCATGTATGCCCGTGTTGTTGTGGACTAAACTGCAGGAAAGAATCAGTTGCGAGTAAAGTGACCGTGAGACTGAAATTTCTCGTGGTGACGAGAATGATCAGTAAGGGCATGTCGGGACATGCCGGGTGGTGATGCTGTTGGGTATCACCAAGGAATATATTGTGCTAACCACTGCAGGAAAACTTAACCTCCTAAGTCGACCGTAGATCGAGTCTTGTTCTGGTAACCCCCATACTTGTTCATGCTACCACATGTCCCTGCCACAGGTAGGGTATGGTTCAGTAAGTTGTTAACCCCTTTCTGTGCACACACCACATAGAGGGCTATGATGAGGGTTTCCATGTTGGTGGACTAAATCCTGTCATCGGGTCAGGGGGCATGGGTGTTTCCAGTTGTGACTGAGAGGGGGGCACCCCTTGGAATCCGCGCGTATTAATAGTGATCCCATGTAGGACGTTGGTCTCTCCGTCTTAGAGTTTTTCTTGAACGATGCTTTGGGTGATTCCTGGCATCCAGAAAGTTAAACTGGTGTGTGCTGGTTAGGTGTGTTTTCAACCCAAAGATCGTAAAGGGAATTTGTCGGTGTCACGGTACTGACTAAAGAAATCCTTTACTTGTGATTAAAGAGTACACCCTCTGCAGAGTTTAAACCTATTCGAGTAGCCGTGTCCGCGGTTAAGGGCTATAGTTTGGGTTGGTCAAGTGTCGGTCTTAGTGTCGGTCTTCGGAGGAAAATGATTAAATTGAGCCTGAATCATTTTGTAGGATAATTGTTGTCACCCTGATGCTACCATGAATATTTTTATGCATATTATTATGGTTATGCATATTGTTGAGGACTAACCCGTTTCTCTTAATTTGTATTTCCTGAGTGTCTCAGGGGCTGGCTAGACTACCCCGGGCACTCAATTTTATTTTCAAGACCTCTCATGGCGTCTCTCGAGTTAACACGCGGTTTATCCCGCTACTACTCTTGTGGACACCCGATTGGCATTTCTCTTCAAGTCCGACCGTGGCGTCACTTGATACCCAACTGGCATTTCTCTTCAAGTCTGACCGTGGCGTCACTTGACACCCGACTGGCATTTCTCTTCAAGACCTCTCATGGCGTCTCTCGAGTTTACAGGCGGTCCCGCCACTACTCTTGTGGACACCCGATTGGCATTTCTTTTATTTTGCTGAATGTCACTTGGGCTGGCTAGACTACCCGTGGCATTCATTTGCTTTATTTCTAATAAGTTTGATCATGACTAACATGCTATATTTACTTCCGTATCATTTTGCTATTGTCATGTCATGATTTAGATTTGTGTCAGCATGAGCATTTTAGCATGATCCAGCATGAGCATACGCATATAGTTTGGTTCAACATGATCACATATTTTGTTTGCTGCATTCGGTATATCTCTTGTTTAGGATGTTTGCGTGTACATTCAACCGTACTCACAGGCTTGCCCCTGGCTATTTACTTGGCCAGGTCAGGAGTTCTACGAGGAGTTCCACAGCGACGATGGTGTGAAGCCTAGGATAGCAGCCACGCGGATAGGAATTATCCGGGTCAGCTGTTCCTGTGGGAATGGAGCCCCATCAACGCTGGAGAACCACGAGTCATTTCCGTTATCCACCACCGAAATCATTGTTGTATCATTAGACCTTTATGATCTTGTATCCAATTCTTGTAATAGCTTGGTACTTCTGTAACAAGGACATGTCCACCAGTAACAGTAATCCTGGGCTGGTGATGACACAAGGGGTTAAATTTCTGGGATATGTTGTGTCCCCGAAATCCGGCCCCGACACCCGTCATCTCGCAGAACAAGGAGAAGCTTGCAGGACAAGGTAAAGCTTGCTTACGCCCTCTCTGTCTACCTCAAGCGCGGTGGCTCGTAGGACGAGGAGAACCTTTTGACTAATGCAAGTACCCTCGCCCAGGCAGTGGACGTGCAGCAGTTCATTCGGTGTCAGATTGCCAGAGGCATACACTGTAGTACCATCATTGTTTGACTTCCCGAAGAGGTGAAAAGCCAAGCGCAAGGTTTAGTAGTACGAGTAGTACAGCACTACTAGTATACAGGTACTAGGAACCACATGGTGGAGTGTATGTACTCTTATTTTATTTTAATCTCTGATAAAGTACACATTTATTCGGGAGAAGTGCGGAAAACGGCAGCCCAATAGTACTATTATAAAACATCGAACATGTAATGATGACATCGACCAACCATGCTCGAATATATCTTGGCCTCCATGCGACACCTAGCCCGTCTGTGTTCTCGCTCCTCGTCTCTCTCAAGGAGCGGCGGGTTGGCCATTTTGCTGTCAATTGAGATCGTTTTGCTCACACTCTGGTCCCATATGTCAATGATATGCCAAGAGGAAACACGTTGAACGACAGGCCATACACGGACTTGGTTTTGCACCTTCATACTAGTATGAGCGGATTCAAATAAGAGCATATTGATGGTTGCTTCTTTCGAGCAACTTACAGTGGGAAAGGTGGGGCTTATGATTTGACTGCTCATTACTCACTATTAGTGCGGTGCAACGACCGGGCTGAGTCTCCCATGCGGTTGTGCACTATAATTTGGTGCATGGCACATGGACCCGGATGTTGAATGGCTTCTGGCAGTGCTATTAGGCTTCCAGCATTTGTTTACATAATTGACGTATACAAATAATTTTCCAGCGACATGAAATTGTACAATGCTCCGAAGCTTTCAGCTTTTGTTTCGTGTGTCTTGCCAGCTGGAAGGTTGTCTCGTTACAACATCAATCAAATACTAGAAAGGAAACTAACATCCATGCTCTTTTGGAAAAAAATAAAAAACTAACTTCCTTGCTAATGCATCTCAATGATTAGCAGATCAGAGCTAATATTTACGTCAGAACTGAAGACAAAGTTGTGAGAAGGTGTTAAATTAAAATTGATCCAGGCTTTCATTGCCAGCAACTTCCCCCCAGCTCTGACTAAATCAACAAGGCATGTTGGGAAAAAAGTAGCTGTCAGGAGCATGCAACATTCCGATCATTTTATGCAGTTCCTCTAAAATAGAGCTGAGCGTCCCTGTTCCAAAGATATTGAGTAAGTGTGATTACAATAATAGAGGACTGTTGATGAAACAATAAACACACAAATAGAAGCCAGTCACCTTTGCAGTCTCTCTTAAGACTAACAAGTTGGAGAAGATTAAGCAAATAGTTGGAGAAGATTAGGCTCGGAGTTGCATGAGGAGGACAGAGCAAAACCAACCTCTCTTTGTGCAGTCGCACTGAAATGTAGAGACGTTGCCCGTGTGACATTTTAGTACAACTGCACAAAACACTCTTAAGAAAAAAGTGATTTGTGCAGTTCACCAAAAGGTCGCAATAGCAACGAGGTGAAATGGATAGCCCTGTTTGCAAAAAGAGGTAGAAAGGAAACAATTACTGGCCAATAACATTTTATGACACATACAACGATAAAAAAAGAAACATATTCCTTGTCCTAAAGGAAGATAACAGCACAGTTGTTTTTCTAAAACGGTGTGAGGATGAGATTGCAATATGGATAGTACGCTGGACGAGCTACATTTTGGGCAAAGAACTAGGGAAGATCCACATGCAGCAATGTGGGAAGATGGGCAGTGGTGCAAGGCCGGAGGAAGCTGTACCTGAGGGTCGTCGGGATGTAACTAGGAGGGCGCCGGTGGCTGGGATCTGCCCATACTGCAGCAGCGAGCAAGTGCCGAAGGCCCTACCGCGCCGGAGCTTGGTCAGAGAGAACGGCAGGAACCGCAGATCGGGACGTGCTACCTCGACACCGTCGAACGGAGAAACGATGCACATCCTCCCTTTCCATCGGTGGACGGGATGCGGCCGGATCAGTGACCAACGGTGAGAGAGAGAGGCCACCGCTGCCTTGTGTGAGATAGTGTGACGAGAGACATACCCTGGCAGGTAGGCTCCATTGTATGTAGTGGAGCGGATTTCTTTTTTCTTGATAACAATTGTTCTATATTCTGTACGTGCCATTGAGTAATATAACTTTATTTAAAACTAACGCGTCACGTCGAACTTTGTTCCGTGTACGCGGGGTACACGACCCTCCTTCGAGTAAACAACCGCTCCACACGTCAAATTATCACGTGGGCTGCCTTTTCGTTCAGAAATGAGCTCCACCGTGTACCCGCGCGGGTGTGGCTGGGAAAGAGACATGAGTACGTGCGTCGTGCGTGCACCTCTTCTCTACGTGCAGGTACCCCACCTACGTGGGTGTGTGTGTGAGATACAAACCTAAGGAGATGGCGTGTGCGTTCGTGAGTGTTTTTTTATGTGGGGGGGTCGTGAGTGTATTTGTGGGAATCTGTGTCGATGATATCACACAAAAAATTGTGACACATAAAATGTGTGTGAAATAGAGGCCTAGCTATATCATATATAGAGGGGGCAATCCACGAGAATAGAGGGAGGGGTCATAGATATCGATAGAGTCAAAGAGAGGATCAAGTGTGTGGGTGCGAGATCGATGAAGAGAGCCATCGAAATTGTGTGTGTGCATGACAAAGATATAGGGCGACTGACCTACCGGAACGTCTGAGGGGAGAGGGCAAGTTAGTGTGTGGCAGGGGCACGTACATGACTAGAGAGCATGATGTATCGGTGTTTGTGTGGGGAGGGGGGAGGCAGAGACCTAACTAGAGTGGTAGATCGACTCGTATATGTGTTGAGAAGGAGAGACCTAACTACCTATGTCTTGAGGGAGATCGATCGACATCCATACATAAGCAAAGGATGGGAAATAGGTTGAGATAGAGTGAGAGAGGGAGAGAGACAGACTGACTGACTGACAGAGGTAGGGTGTCGGAGGGGGGTGGAGTTGCTTCTCGAAGATGGTGGGAGAGGCCTACTAGATAGGCGGAGGGTACAACTGCAATATCAAGAAGAGAGGGGGTGTGTTTCTGTGTGTGCGTGTGCGTGATAGATGTGTCGGGAGGCATGCATGGATGATGAGAGGGGGCATATGTGTTTGGTAAGCAGACCTAACTAGATCGGTAGATCAATTGTTGTGTGTCGGAGGAAGGGAGAGACATAACTAATGGGGTAGAACGATCGGCGCGTGGGGAAAACGAGTTATAGACGACCTAGCTAGCTATATGTATAGTGGGAGATCGGTCGGTGTACATCCATTTGTTAGAGGCAAATAAGGCCCAGAGAGACGGATAGAGAGAGAGGGATGGAGCTAGGAGGTGGTGCGAGAGGCCTACTAGATAGGGGGGAGGAGTGTGTGATTGTGAGATCGATGAAAAGAGGGGGGAGTTTACACGTGTGTGGCACAGTATGAGAGAAATGAGGCATGGACGGAGAAAGGAGGAGATGGAAAGTGTGTGTGTGTGTGGTAGGCAGACCTCGCTAGAGAGGTTCATCGATCCATGTGTGTCGGAAAGAAGGAGTTGTGGAGACTGTGGGAGAACGACATAAAGAAAATAAATGAATGTGCGCGATGGATAGAATGCTGAGGGAGGGGGAGGGCGTGTGCATGCACGAGAGAAAGTTAGTGCTAGCTACAAAGGTTAGAGGATTGTGTGGGTGTAAAAGACTAACAAAGATCATAATTCATTATAAAAGTGGATTCATATATTTAAATAAGAGATCATAGTGTTTTAAACCTATGCATGCATGAATATTGCGGTGATACGCGTGGTGTGGTTTTGGACATGCTATACTATAATGTGATTATGTGTGGTGTTTGCAACTCACAGCTAAATATCGAACAATCTAAACCATACCATATATCGAACAATCTCACATTTTAATTGAATTTGTGATAATGTGTGGCGTTTGCAACTCACAGCTAAATATCGAGCAATCTCACATTTTATTTGAATTCGTGATAATGTGTGGTGTTTGCAGCTCACAGCTAAATATCGAACAATCTAAACCATACTATATATTGAACAATCTCACATTTTATTTGAATTTGTGTTAATGTGTGGCGTTTGCAGCTCACAACTAAATACTTGTATCCGTAGGGGGTGGGGCAACATACATTATGTCATAAACACATTATACATATGAGACATGGTTTAGATTATGAAGATCTAGCTAGAGCTTGAAATGTACTATGATTTGAAATCAACATAAAGTGGATTAAAAAATTCAAGTTCGAGTTAATATAGTACACATAGTTCATATCTAACTCGACAGTAATCATGTGTTGTGTAGTGAAGATAATATACAAACAATGGTTTAACTTGACAACAATGATGATTGTAGATCTTATTAAAAATAGAGAAATGAATTCAAATGGTTTAACTTGAAAACAATCATGATTGTAGATCTTATTCAAATTGAGAAACGAATTCAAATTTAGTTCTTATTGAAGCAGTAGTATATACGTTTGAATGCGCTAAAATGTTCATTTGAGTAGCAGGTTACATGCATTATACACGTAGCGAAATATTTTAATTGAACATAACATGGATTCAAAGTTTTTGAATGGCATTTGTAGTAACTCATACAGCAAAACGGGACTAGACTCTCTTGTGTGGTGCGAATTAATTTCTTTTTGTTTTTTCGTCGAGGGAAGTACGAATTGATTTGCTACAGTACACGTTAGGCTTGTTCGGAAATTTCAACCCGCGCCTTGTTATCCTAAAATTTTAAGATATCTCTTTGTCTCGTTGTGCTTCTAAAATTCCCTCCATCTCAACCCGCGCCTTGCTATCCCAAAATTACAACACGCGCGAAAACTCCCACCAGCTGCGAAATCCCGACACGCAAAATTCCCGTGATACCCCTAAACCAAAAGAACCACCTAGTTCAAATCGGTGGGGGTACTTTCGTAACTTACCCCACAACTCGGACAAGCGCGTCCCTAAGCCATGGTTTCCCCCTCCCATCCCCTCCGCCCCCCATTCGTACAACAAGGCCGCGAAAACCCACGAAGCCCCACACCCTCCTTCGTCCGCCACCCAGCCGGAGCCTCTTCCCTGACGACATCGTCCACCGCAATAGCTCGACGTCACTCATCCACCTCACCGGATGAGGATCCATCATCGATCTCATCATCCCACAGGTTCAGCCACCACGTCCTCCACCTCCAAGGAGCTGCCCCGACGTTCGCCTCGTCTATCGCGCCACCTACATTCCCACAGCGCTGTCTTCACTTGCACCACCGGAAGAGCAGCACCATCACCTATTCCTGGGATGATGCTCAGGCCTAATCGGCGCTACCAAAGAGGTTCTACAGTAATCGCTACATTTTCTTCTTGATTAGATCTCACGGTGCTACTAGCGCTCGGTTCGGAGCCGCCATGGCGCGGCTCCATCTATGGCGGCGTCGCCGGCCACTTCCTCCACGGCTACGATCCCTCGGCGGCGACGTCCACATTAGTAGGAGCTGCTGCTGCTCCGGCCCTCGCTCGTGCTGCTGCTCTGCTCTTGCTCTCGGTCCCCTGCCTTGTCTGCTCTTGCTCTAGCTCCCACTGCTTCTCTTGCTCTTGCTCTTGCTTGCGCTGCTGCTCTACTCTTGCTCGCGCTGCTGCTGCACGAGCAGCAGCTCCGGCTCTCGCTTGAGTCCCTGCTGCTGCTACCCGAGATGCTGCTAGACGACCAGCTGCCCCGGCTATCGCACGCGTTGCTGCTCCGGGCGCTACTGCTGCTGCTGCAGGACCAGCTACCCTGGCTGCTCTCTGGTAGTACGTTCCCTACTAGGGCGGCTACCGATTTAGATCATTGCTCCTCTACCACTAGTGCTCGAGTGGCCAAAACTATTAGTGCACTACTTTTCTGCTACTAGTGCGTTCAGTTTCAACTGTAAAATTCAGTTTCGACAGCAAAATTCAGTTTCGACAGTTAAATTCAGTTTCGACAGTTAAGTTCAGATATGAGCGGCTGATGTGTTTTACATCTAGCACTTTTTGGTGATGTATTTTATTTACATCATCTATTGCAGATGCTATTAGAATACCACTTCAGGTTAACGTTGTCTCTCTTGTCTTGCTTCAGCCTCGCCATCGTACACCTCACTAGATTTGCTCCAACAACGAAACCGTCCATCACAGTGGAGCAGTACCCTCGACTCCATCTCCAGACGCCTAAGATCTTCTTCCCCTCCTCCGATAGCCACATCAGCCCCAATATCCTCAGCATCCTTAGCTACCAACCCAATGATGCTGAGATCGACATGGCTTCACAAATAGAGGTTGTACACTTGTTGAATTTCTTTTTGACTTTACATGTTATATATATTGTCCACTTAGCACGCGTAGTAATGAGGAATATGATTAGTTTCTCCTATATGACAAGAAGTGGGTACTAGGCAAGTTAGATATCTGTGATGGACTCTCTCAAAAGCCATCATTATTTATTTCTGCGCGTTGGAGCTGTGCATGTGTAGATGGGCTTGGGAGTTGAGCTAGTAGGGCAGTGGCCTGGGTCCAAAGTATTATTTGTTCCTTTAGTGTCTCTTTCAAAGAAAAACCGTAGGAATTTTCATATCCACTTGGCCCTCCTTTTTAAATTCTTATTCATGAAGAACAAGACTAAGTGATAGTAGCATAATACCGTTATAACTATACATTTTCTTGTGGTTTGACTTAATTTGACCATGCTTCTTTGCATTCCTGTGAACCAAACACCTAGATTGATAGAAATCCTGTATTTGCAAATGCTCTGTTTTGCACGTGCATTCCTATCCTATTCCTGTATATTTCATATCCCTGCGTTGTTAGAATCCTCCAATTCAAATCAGCCCTTACAGAATTACTTCTATTACAGACAGGTGTCGAAGAAAACCTTGTGTGGTTTGTTCCGCTCCTGCCGCGCCGTCGTCCACCCCAGCTCAGCTACTCCAACGACGGAAGGGTCCAGCACAGCAGGGATCCGCCCTCCAGACTGTCTTTCGCCGCCCCAGATCTTCTTCCACACCGTCGGCAGCCACCACATCTGCATTGCCATCATCAACTAAGTAGATGACCTTGAGGACTACAGGAGTCCGCAAGAGAGTTCGCACTCTTTCGTGTCTGCTTACGTTATGCATCGCTTAATATTACCTGCTACTTTATCGTCATGTTCACCTATAAGACTCTGAATCAGCTCCAAACTAATGCTCAAACTTAAGTTTTCAAATGGTTGTGGGGTACATATCGGCGCAGCAACGAATATTATCTGTTTACTACCTGGTTAATCTCGGGTGTCTACTATGAGTTTCATGTTGGGTGGAAAACAAACAGTAAAGGAGGCATTATCTGTATGTTTTAACGACAGCTATTATCTGCCAGCTATCACTGGTATTGGGTCTATCTACAGGTTGCTACCATCACTCTAGATTTCTGCATGCACTCCTTACATAATCTCACTATGTTATATTCCTATGCATGTCAGTTATTGTACACAATGGTACTAAACATGTAGAGCAAAAGAGACGAGCCTTGCGTGGCAATAAAATTTCATGCGGAAGTCACTCCATGGTGGGCGCAAAGGCAGCTCCCCCCCCACCCATTCCAGATTGTAATCAAGAGGAAGATAAGTGCTTAGAGGGGGATTCAGAGGGAGCAGACCACTCCTATTTACCCCCTGAGGTCTTTGCTCTAACTTGCCATGCTGATGTTGGTCGTATCATGCATATGGCGCCTTGCATTGCTTACTTTATACATTAAAAATGTCATCTGCTTAGTTTACACATGCTTTGTGTGAATGCCATCTTTTTACTTTCTATATCATATATGTGAATTATGCAATACCATCTTCTTTAGCCCGGCATCATATATGGGATTTTTGTAATGCCATCCTGCTTAGCCAGTCATCTTATATGTGAATTATATCATGACATCCTTTTTTTCATTACATAGTACATTTGTCAACAATGTAAGTACATTCAACTACTCTTCCTGTGCATCAGCCATTTGACCCAGTGATGGAAAAATCTGGAATGAAAACAAGGTCTTTAGAGCAGACAATGCTATCAGACGAAGCAAATATCTTGCTGGTTACGAATAGCTCCTCAGAGGAGGATTCAGAGATAGATGACCAGTCCTACTTCCTCCCTCCATGCATATGGTGTCTTGCCTTGCTATGTCATTTGCTTAGTTTAGACAATCTTTATGTGAATGCCACCTGTTTACTGTCTAATTACCATATATATGTGAATTATGCAATGCCATCTTGTTGCAAGGCATTATATATGTGAATTGTGCAATGCTATCTTGTTGCAAGGCATTATGTATGTGAATTATGCAATGCCATGCTGTTTAGCCAAGCATCATATATGTGAATTATATCATGCCATCCTTTTTTTGTATCACGTATTCCATTTGTCGACAATGTTCTTATATTCAACTACTCTTCCTGTGCATCAGCCATTTGAATTGGTGATGGAAAAATCTAGAGTGAAAACATGGTCTTCAGAGCAGACAATGCTACCTGCTGAAGCAGATATCTTGCGGGTTACAGATAGCTCCTCAGAGGAGGATTCAGAGACAGATGACCAGTCCTATTTTCCCCCTGAGGTGTATGCTCAAACTTGGCAGGGTTATATTACTCATATCATGCGTATGTTGTCTTGCATTGCTTAGTTTTTACATCATATACAAAATATTGAATGCCATCTGCTTAGTTTAGACATCATATGTGCGATTGCCATATGCTTACTTGCTTAATATATAAATCATATATTTGAATTATAACATGCCATCATGTTTACATAGACAACATGTATCTGAATTATGTCATGTCATCCCATTTAATAAAGACATCATATTAGTTATATCATCTCATCTTGTTTACATAGTCATCATATTTTGAATTTTGTCATTCTATCCGGGAATTATATCATGCCATCTGGTTTCCATAGACGGCATGTATGTGAATTATAGCATGCCAACCACTTTAATAGACACATCATATAGTTATATCATGTCATCCTATTTACATAGTCATCATATTTTTAATTATGTCATTCTGTCCTGTTTAGTTAGCCACCATATATGTGAAATTGTGTCATGCTATCCTGTTTAGTTAGCCATCATATATTTGAAATTGTGTCATGCTATGCTGTTTGATTAGACAATATAAATGTGAATTATCTCATGCCCTCTTTTATTCCCCACTATCCATTGCACCTGTCTATCCGGGAATTATATCAACCATTTGAATTATATCATGCCCTCTTTTCTTGTTTATCAACCATTTGAATTGGAGGGGGTGATGGCAGTATCTAAGGGAGTAAAAACATGGTCTTTAGAAAAGATAGAGCTACCCGTCGATGCAGATAGAACCACGGTTGTACTTGCCCAAGAACCAGCCCCACCGCACATAACCCAGACTCTTGCAGATTGTATCCCCTACCCAGTTCGACAGACAACCAGCTACACCTCTTCTAACCCCAACCCCAGCAGATAGTAACCCAGTTCCAGTTGACACAACACCGTATCCACCACAGAGCACCCAAACACAAGCAATTAGTAAGGCAACTGCAGTGCCCATGGCACGAGGAACACCACTCCGAATCCCAACTCAACACTTAAAGCAGAAGAATAATTGTTCTCAGGTCAGGTTCTGTAGCTATGGTTCATACTCCTTTGCTCTTGCATCACTGTATTTACTCATACCAACTAATTTCAAATTTGAAGGATGCAATTGAAACTCCAATTGTGCAACAGGTATGTTTTAAACCTGTTTCTTTAACTGGTTTGCTGTTGTAACTTGCTCCATGTTGATTTCAGTTTAAATTGAATAAACAATTATGTTCTCATGTCATGCTATGTAGTTTCCTGCACTTATATTCTGTCTATGCTGCTTTGTCATAAACAGATATGATTTGAACTATCTCTCTCTTGATTTGGCAACATACAATAGAATGATATAGACCATACAGTGACCATAGTACATAGATATATGTTTGTTTCATGTTGTTATCATATCCACCTTGCTGCTGAACTGGTTTACCAAAATGAGTTTCATATACAACATGGTAAACCTGTGATGTGTCTGCTTGTTTCTCTTTTAGAATGCGGACAAAATATTGGAGAAGAGTGCTCCGTTATGCAGTGGTAAAGGAAGTAACGCAGATAAGGTTCAAGATAGTGAGACATCCCTGTTGGTCTCCAAGAAAGCTGATAAAAACTATCTTGAAGACAGTGAGACAACCCCAAAGTCCTGTCTTGATGTAGTGTTCGAGTTACTGGCCACTACTGCTGGCACAAGCTCTTCGAACTCTCTGCCTAAATCAGTTTGGCTTCTTGAGTCTCAACTTCAAGTTGAAAGACATCGATCAGATGTGCTCTGACACGAAGCTGAAGGACTGATGAAGTCCCTGCAGAATTCAGCTGCATACTTTTTGGTGCAACAGCAAGCACTGGAGGATTTAAGCGCCAAACAAGAGAAAGCTAATAAACTTGCCAAGCGTCTTGTAAGCATGGTGGGTATCCAGGATATCGTTTCTTGAGCTCTTCTGAAGTGGTTTCAGTTCTGGACTTGGTTTGCTGCCGCGTTTATTTGCACTGGTGGCCAATTTAGACGCCCAGTGTATGTAATATGCTGCTTTGTTCCCCATATTCGCACTGGTGGCAAACTTTGATGCCAGTGGATGTAATATGTGTAATAGCCGTAATAGCCTAGCGTAAGTTGTTTGCTTATTTTGTCCTTATTATCTTGTTTGTTTGTTTGGTTTTAGTCACTGCAGTTATTTTTCCGCGGTTTGCTAGTGGCCACAATAAAATATTTTTTAAAACAAGGCCACAATAACCATGGGCAACATACGGACCGTTGTAACCATGGTCCGGCTACTGCGGTAGTGACCATGGGCCTCGTACAGGCCGTAGGATCCATGGGCCTTCTACGGGCCATAAAATCAATGGGCCTTCTACGGGCCGCATGATTGATTGGCCAAACATGGGCCGTACTATTCATGGACCAATAAAAGGACCGCAATATGGGCCGTAAACGGGCTAGAGTGGAAATCGTCAGTTTATGGCCCGAGCATAACATGCCCTTAATAGGCCAATATGTATAATGGGCTTAATTCTATCGACAAGCATAACGGGTCGTTAATGGGCCTTATTTGATGATGCTATGAAAATAGCCCAACGGATTAATGGGCCACAAACGGGCCAACTGTAACCACGGGCTGGATTTGGCCCACAAGCGGAATAGGTCAGTAACGGACCGTATGTAATCGAAGGCTGGAAATGACCCCAAGAACAAATGGGCCCTTAGAAGGCCGAAAGATAATATGGGCTGGAAACGGCCCAATGGAATAATGGGCCATCATTGGGCGTAAAGCGATGCACTGTTCAATATGGTTCAGTTTCACCATGGGCCTTTAATGGGCCGAGAGTTCAAAGGGCCTCATATGGGCCGAAAGAAATCATGGGCCATACATGGGCCAAAAGTTACAGCGGGCTGGAATCATATTGGCCGGCCCAAATGACGCTACTGGGCCATATTCGGATAGGCCATAACGGGCCATGAGTTAGCGCGCTGTAAATGGGTTATATGCGAACAGGCCATTAATAGACTTTCCATGGGCCGGCTCGCCACCTTTTGACCAAGTCAAACGGGCCGGCCTTTTGACCTGAATGGGCCACTGTTGGGCTCATCCATGTGTCAACGTATCATAGGCGCGTCCCGTCCAATCGCTGGATGACATCTATCCCAACGAGGAGTTGACACGTGGTTCTTTCGGCCAATGAGAATTTTACACGTGGGAAATCGCCATTGGTCGTTGCTGTTAACGGGTTATCGGATCCAAAACCGGACCCGATAGCTTAACGGCTACCCGTTACGATGGATGCCACCTGTCGGTTACCCTTGACGAAAACACTTCCATGACACGCCACTTATCGTCTTGGAAGTGGACACTTTCGTGATGATAATTTTGGTATTGTCATGGAACACTTCTACGACAGCACAGGTATGACTATCTTTATTCTGTTATAAAATCGTCATGGATGTACATGCATGACAGAAAACGTGACCTATTGTGACAAACATGTATCATCACGGAAGTGTATTTTTTTGTAGTGATTGGACATGTATGGTCTTGTACTCAAATTCTTGTAATTGCTTGGAATTCTGTATCAAGGAAGTGTCCACCAGCAACAATAATCCTGGGGCTGGTGATGACACACGGGTCATTTGCTGGGATATTATGTCCCATAAAACCGGCCCCGATAGATTTTTTATGGAATAATTAAAAAATACTGGAGCCAAGATCCACTGGAGGGGAGCCACCCTGTGCCCACAAGACACCAGTGCGCGCCCACACCGAGGCACGCCCTAGTGTGTTGTGGGGCCCAAGTGGCTCCGCTGATCCTAATCTCAACACTATAAATTCCTATTTTCCGACAAAAAAATAGGAGAGGATGTTTCATCGCGTTTTACGATACGGAGCCGCCGCCACCTCCTGTTCTTCATCGGGAGGCCAGATCTGGAGTCCATTCGGGGCTCCGGAGAGGGGGATCTTCCGTCTTCGTCATCATCAACCGTCCTCCATCACAAATTTCAAGATGCTCACCGCCGGGAGTGAGTAATTTCTTCGTAGGCTTGCTGGACGGTGATGGGTTGTATGAGATTCATCATGTAATCGAGTTAGTTTTGTTAGGGCTTGATCCCTAGTATCCACTATGTTATGAGATTGATGTTGCTATGACTTTGCTATGCTTAATGCATGTCACTAAGGCCTGAGTGGCATGATTTCAGATCTGAACCCTTTATGTTTTCATGAATATATTTGTGTTCTTGATCCAATCTTGCAAGTTATATGCACCTGCTATGATATGCATTCCCCAAGGTGACAATAATTGGGATTCTTTCCGGTGACTACCATAGTTTGAGGAGTTCATGTATTCACTATGTGTTAATGCTTTGTTCTAGTTCTCTTTTAGAAGGAGGCCTTAATATCCCTTAGTTTCCTTATGGACCTCGCTGCCATGGGAGGGTAGGACAAAAGATGTCATGCAAGTTCTTTTCCATAAGCACGTATGACTATATACGGAATACATGCCTACATTATGATACATCTCCAACGTATCTATAATTTTTTATTGTTCCATGCTATTATATTATCTGTTTTGGATGTTTTATATGCATTAATATGCTATTTTATATTATTTTTGGGACTAACCTATTAACCTAGAGTCCAGTGCCAGTTTCTGTTTTTTCCTTGTTTTTGAGTTTTACAGAAAAGGAATATCAAACAGGGTCCAAACGAGCTGAAAATTTACGGTGATTTTTTATGGACCAGAAGAAGCCCACGGAGCATCAGAGTTGGGCCAGAAGCTTCACGAAGAAGAGGCAAGGGTGGAGGGCACGCCCAGCTGCCTTGCCCCTGCCCCGTGGACCCCTCTGACGTGAAACCGATGCCAAAAATTCCAATAAATCCCGGAACCTCCAGATTTAAACCTAGATCAGAAGTTCCGCCGCCGCAAGCCTCTGTAGCCACGAAAAACCCATCAGGACCCCATTCCGGCACCCTGCCGGAGGGGTGAATCATCACCGGAGGCCATCTTCATCATCCCGGCGGTCTCCATGACAAGGAGGGAGTAGTTCACCCTCGGGGCTGAGGGTATGTACCAGTAGCTATGTGTTTGATCTCTCTCTCTCTCTTGTGTTCTTGATTTGGCACGATCTTGATGTACCGCGAGCTTTGTTATTATAGTTGGATCATATGGTGTTCTTCCCCCTCTACCTTCTTGTGATGAATTGAGTCTTGCTCTTTGAGGTTTCGTTATGTTGGATTGAGTATTGGATTTGAGAACACTTGATGTATGTCTTGCGATGGGATATCTGTGGTGACAATGGGATGTTCTATTGATTCACTTGATGTATGTTTTGGCACTCAACTCGCGGATTCCCGAGGTGACATTGGGGTAATCTTTGCATAGGGGTTGATGCATGTTTTCATCCTACGTTCTCCGATAGAAACTTTGGAGTGATTCTTTGTTGCACATTGAGGGATTGTTATGTGATCCAATTATGTTATCATTGTTGAGAGAATTTGCACTAGTGAAAGTATGAACCCTAGGCCTTGTTTCCAAGCATTGCAATACCGTTTTTGCTCACTTTTACTACTAGTTACCTTGCTGTTTTTATATTTTCAGATTATAAAAATATATTTCTACCATCCATATTACACTTGTATCACCATCTCTTCGCCGAACTAGTGCACCTATACAATTTACCATTGTATTGGGTGTGTTGGGGACACAAGAGACTATTTATTATTTGGTTGCAGGGTTGTTTGAGACAGACCATCTTCATCCTACGCCTCCCACGGATTGATAAACCTTAGGTCATCCACTTGAGGGAAATTTGCTACTGTCCTACAAAACTCTGCACTTGGAGGCACAACAACGTCTACAAGAAGAAGGTTGCATAGTAGACATCACATTACATTGATGAATTGGAGCTAGTTCTGTGTCGCTCTAGATTATGACTATTATATGATGAATATTATCCAATGTTTTCACCGATCCAATGCCTACGAGCTTTTCACATATTGTTCTCGCTAAGTTACTATTACTATTGCTATCGTTACAACTGCCACCAAATTGTTCCTACTGTTGTTACCATTACTATTGTTATCGTTACTAGTACTATCAAATTACCATATTACTGTGCTACTGATCATTCTGCTGCAGATACTTAGTCTCCAGGTGTGGTTGAATTGACAACTCAACTGCTAATAATTACAAATATTCTTTGGCTCCCCTTGTGTCAAATCAATAAATTTGGGTTGAATACTCTACCCTCGAAAACTGTTACGATCCCCTATACTTGTGGGTTATGAAGACCTTTTTCTGGCGCCGTTGCCGGGGAATATAGTATATTTGTTGAGTCACTTGGGATTTATATCTGTTGATCACTATGAAGAATCTTAAGGATGATAGAACCAAGATCGTTCCCTCTAAGACGAGGGGAGGTAAGGAACTGTTCTCCAGCTCTGCACTTGATTCACCTTCTGTTTTGAGTAAGCTTGCAACACCACCACCTGCTATTAATCCTGATATGTCTCAAGCAACTGATGATGCTACTTCTACTATGAATGATGCTACTACCTTGCTTGATAAGACTGTGCCACTGGGTGAATTTCTTGATGAATGACATGCTAGAGCTAAAGAATTTGAGAATGCTGAAACTAATGAGATTACTGAAACTGATGAAGTTATTGAAACTAGAAATTCTAAAACACCTATTCGACCTAGCTCTCCTAGATATGAATTGCCTAAGATACCTAAAGGTTATGTTATGGATGGAGAGGTAGCTAGGGGTTTTCTTTCTTGCAAAGATAGACATGATCTTAAGAAATTACTATGCAAGTTGAAAGAAAACTCTTTGAATGCTAGAATGAAATTGTAACACCTTGGATTTTGCCCATTTTCTTTTTCTTTTGATTTTGGTCTGGATTTGCTTCTCAGTGGCTTAGTGGTCTTGAAACCTGGAGAGATCACATTTGATTCCTCTCCCCAGTGGCTTGCCCACCTCAAAATCATCTCAAGACCATGCCATTTTCATCTTGGACCCAATCCAATATTCTTTTCTCTGGGAATGTTCCTTTTTCTATTAAAGGAATAACCCTGTCTACCCTGGGTTGTGAAGCAACCCACACTTCCATCATTCCAAAGATTCCCAAATAATTCCCATAAACTGTTTGGGTCAAATATTCCTCAGATATGTCAAAATCCTTCCTTGCCATAACCAAAAATATTTCACCAATATTCCTTTCCTGATTCTGCCCTACCTGGCAGTTTGTGAAGCAAGTACCCATTATCTTTGCTTGCTTGCTCTCAAACTTTTTGTGCTTTCTTTCCCATCCATATAATTTCCTCATTTGCCTAGTGAATATTCCTGAGCAATTTTTCAAAGTTTCTGTTCAAACAGAGGCCTTGTGAAGGAAGTGCAAGCTAGGCATATCCAAATGAGTTGAAATTTTGCAAGCATCTTCACATGCTCAAATTAACACTGTCTACAAGATTTTAGCATCATCCCATCATCTATATGATCACAGCATCAAATCTTTGCTACTGGTCATATTTTCCTGTTGTGAAGCAACTATATTTTATATTGCTTCATAATAGCTGAAAATTTACCAGAGCATTCTCTTAACCATATAACAATTGTCCAACAAATTTGCGCTCATTTCATCTAGCCATTTATCCTCAGTTATTTTTCTAAAATTCTGTCCAATAGGATGCTATGTGAAGGAAGTACCATTTTGGTTTATCCAAATGGTGTGAAATTTATACAGTGTCTTCATATGCCTAAATAACTAGCCTCCTCCAAATTTTAGCTCAATCCAAGCCAGTGTGTGAGTGCCACTTCAAGATTTGTAATTCTGGTCAGTGAAGCCATTTGAACAGCAAGTGCTAGTTTAACTCCTCCGTTTGATCTCAAACTTGGCAACAATGATCAACTTAGCATGTGATCACTTCTAGCCAAAGCCCAGAGTCTGCCTCCTGTTCAATCTCTCTCAGCTCACATCAAACAGTATGCTGTTAAAACCTTCTTCTGCAAGTCTCTTCCACCCCAGAGCCACCTAGCTACTTCCAGCCACATCTCTTATCTTCTTGAGCAGTGAAGGAGCTGTTTAACAAGAATTGACAGGCAGGAGAGTGCCAGAGCAAGCCATGCACATGGTGACCATGCTGTGGCCATGAAGAAACGGCGCTCTGCTTTTTGTGAGCTCCATCCGGTCATCTCTGGCCGGCCTCTGCTTGTCCAGATGTGTCCTACGGCTCCGCGGCGTCCACCAGCCCCTCTCCCGACCCTTCTCGCCTCTGATTACCTCCTCTCCACGCCACGGCGGTCGCCGTCACGGCCCTGTTCGCCCGTGACCCGAGCTGTCACCTCCCTCCTTGGCCCCTTCCTCCCCGAGCCGTCGCGTTGCATTAAATGCTCGTCAGGTCGGCCGCTCGCCGACGCCAGGAACCCTCCAGCCACGCCACCCCGCGCTCCAGTGCACCGGTGAGAACGATGCCGTGGCCTTCCTTATCACCCCGCCGTCGCCACGGCTATAAAAGGCTCCCGAGCCACCCCCGACCTCACCACTGGCCTCTCCTCACTCCACTGATCCTCCCCGTCCACACGCCGGAGCTCTAGCTCCTCTCCTTCCCTCAATTCGCCGCCATGGTCGCCGCCTCGGCCCTCCTAAATTAGAGCGAGCCAGAGCTCCCCTCGCCCTCCTATCCGGTTCCGAGGAACCCCTGAAGCCACCGGAGCTTCCTGACGCTCAGCCCTTCCACCGGAGCACCGTAGCCATGTGCCCATCTTCGGTCACCGCCGTCGTCCGCCGGCCTTGAGGCTGCACTCGACCCTGCCTCTCCCGCGGTCCGTGCCATACATGAGTGGGTGCGCCGCGTCCTTCTGAGCTCGAGGGAGGCCGGAGCACCGCGAGAGATGGCCGGAGTCGGCCGGGCGAGCATCCGCGCCGGCGGCCTCCTTCTGTGCTGCACGCGGGCGTCGGGGGAAGAAAAGAAGAGGAGAAGAGAGAGAGAGAGAGAGCGCAGGCGGGCCCCACCTGTCGGTGGGAGAAGGAGGCGCCAGCACGGATAAGTGGAGGCGCCCGGCGGCTAATGCGTTTCTCCCACTGGAAAACGTATTTTCGGCGAGTGCGCGATCGGCTGTGCTGTCAAGGACCTTTCTGTTATTATTTTTCTTGCAGATTGGTCCCTGACAGAAAAAGTGTTATAACTTTTTGCTCGTAACTCCGATCGAGGTGAATCCAAAGCCCACGTCTTCGTCCCTTCGAGCCCGTCATGTTGGTACCATTTTCATCATATGTTTCCATAGTGGAAATGACTATTTTGCCCTTGCCCGTAAACAGCCCCCTCCGAGAGAGAACTCTTTCCGGCAATCGTCTCCGCGGACTCTCCGCACATCTCCCCGGTGGATCCCTCATCCCCAGGCAAGCCGCGACAGCCACTTGCATGATGGATTTGCAGTAGCTATGGTTTCCTACTTGAATAATTATTTAATGTGTGCCTGTTAATATGTCTGATAATACTGTATATGCTCAAGTTCCATGCTTATCCTTACATTCTGTCCATGTGCATCTTGCTAGTTATCAAGTAGTAGTTGGTAGCATTATGCTCATGGTTAATACTGGCAGTAGTTCAGGCTAAGATGATGACATGTCTGCATGTTTCTTTATCAGTTATTATGGTTCATCATGTTATCATGACTCAGCACATTATCATTCAAATTTAACCGGATGTTAATCAAACTTGAACACCTGTTGGCTGAGTCATAGTGCAGACCGAATCGAGCTCACCAGTGCAACCACACTTGCTGGGATGGGGCAGCCATAATTCGATCTATTGTCATGCCTCTCACCACTACCTCCAACTAGGGGAGGTTATGAGCGCGTGCTACCCTGGCCCGGTAGGCGGCTATAACCTCGTGAACCCAGTTTTGGTATTGTGCACAGGTCCCTGTTTGGGACAGTTTTGTTGGGTCATGACGATGGCAGGTGTCAGAAGAACACAGGGGTCACCCATGACATAGCCCAAAGGGGAGTTTGTCGGAGTGGCTGGGAGAGTGCCATGCAATAGATTGGGTTTTGTCGGAACGTCATTGGTCCACCCGAATGGGAGCACGAGGCCACGAGTTCCGTAGTGTGGGTACAATGTACTAACCTCTGCAGAGTGTATAATCTATCGATAGCCGTGTCCTCGGATATGGGCACAGTTCGTAGTAGGACACACTATGAGTCAACAGTATAATAATCTTGCTTATAATAACCCGGTTCGATGAGAAAGAAGTTGGTTGATCTTTATGTGATCGCGAGAGGATCACCGTGGTATCGAGGATACCGATGATGGTTGATCGTGATCACGAGAGGATCACCATGGTTTGGTGCTACGTGGTGATCTCGGTAAAGACCAAGCTCTTTATGATCATGTTATCACTACGGTATTGTAATACCAAGTTTGGTTGGTCCCGAGGTTATTATGTGGCACACTCTATGGTAAGTTCTTACAGGTGATGGTTACGAGGTAACCTCACGACAGAGTAAGTTGCAACCTGTTGCATGTAGTATATGCCATGCCATGCTTATATTGTTCTAGCATCATCTTGTTTACACCTGCTTAACCTATAAGTGCCATGCTATTGCTTGTCTTGACTGCTTTGCTTGCTGTGAGCTTGCGAGTACATTCAAAGTACTTACTTGGCGTGTCATGCCAATTTGCAGGTCATGCCATGATTGCTTGCTTGTTGAGTATTCCGAGTTTGCGAGCTAGGATAAGCGTTCCAGCCAGAGTCCCTGCGGACTGGAGTCCATCGCCGCCCTCATTGTTTCGCTGCCGAGAGTTACTCCGCTTCCTCGGGTTGTTCGACTGTTAGCATAGAGCTACCCCGGGCAGACGTAGTGTCGCCGTGCCGATGTATTCCATGTACCATTGTAACCTTATCCATAGTAATAAAGAGCTGATTTGTTCTATGCCAACTGTGCCGTATTCCAGAAGACTTGTCTCTGGGCTGGAATACGTGGCGTTCCGGTTCCCTCTGAGCCGGGGTGCCACAAGCATTGGTATATATAAGAGCAGGTCTGGCTGTAGGACGCCCTAGACCGCCTGAACGTTAGCAATCGATAGTATAGGATTCAGTTGGTTTGTTGCACTTGTTTGTTGCATTTTGTTTGCTACATAGCATGCATATAGACTATTTATCACTAACGATTAATCTGGTGAGTGTAGGTGGCATCGGCTTCGATTCACCGACTACACCCTCCATTTTGCCTACTTGTTCGTTGGTGTGGTGTCATCTCTGTCCCAGCAGAGTGATGCCAAGGTGCTTGATGTGTCGATCCCTTGCAGGATTGATGCACAGGTACCACACCAATATATCCTCTTCAGCCACCCCTATTGTTCCAGTGATAGACATGTTTCTATCCCGAATCGTGCCATCCCTCTAGCCGCTTTGGCAACCCTTACTGATCTTAGTTATCAGAAAAGGGCAATGCCCGCAAGCCTTTCTTTTCATCATTACCCTACCCTGCCATCCATTCCCTGGACGAGTACGGTTTCTTCCGTACGCTTGATGATGATGTGGTCGTGACCTCTGTGTTCCGATACACGATCACCAATTCCGTCCCCGCCTCCGTGTCCGTCCAGCTGCAACCAGTGTAAGCCCCTGTTTGGTGTAGCTTTGTTTACACCAACTCTTTCCACATGTGGATTCACTTTCGTGCACACCACCACAGCATGTTAGAACGTAGTACCAGAGTTTCCGCGAGATTTGTGTGCTTAGGTAGGCATGCATATTATTGTTGTGGATAGTTGTATTGCTTGTGTGTGATCTCGTTACTTTGTGTGTTTTTGTTAGTTTTTTCTTTTGCTTCTTTCTTTGGGCCCATGGTGTTACCTTATTTTCCCCTTATGGAAGTTGCTCACCGACACTGGACTCAAAGAATCAGTGAAAGAGGCAAACATTTGGAAGCTCAGCTCAACAATATGGAAATTTTCCGCCGACTGCCTGATATTGGGAGTATCTGGTCTGACCACAAATGGTATTCTGGATGGATTATCAGCATCAAGTATACGTCAGTGTGCGATTTTCACAACAGTAATGATCAATTCAGCAAGAAGGATAGTCGAACAACTTTCTTCATACAACAAGTGACCGACAACAGTAACATTAAGGTATATATATATATGTGCACCCATTTCGCATATGGCAAAAAGAAAGCTTCAGATGTAAGCAACTCAGTCTTCACAAGCTATCTGAGAAGCGTACAACGCAAGGGTTCCTGTGTCTTCCTCGGCAAGACACATGGACATCTTGCGATGCATGCATGCTATCCCGGAAGAAGCTTCAGGCACAAGCTATGCAGCCTTCCTCAGCAAGATATTCGCAATGGCTTCCAACACAAGCCAAGCAACCTTCGTCAGTAAGGCATCACATCCTCACCAGTACAAGATAATTCCCAGTCAGTTGGCCGCATATGACCATGCATCCCAAGGATCAGCTCCACAACAGTTTAGTCAGAAGGCAAGAATCGGTCAGGATGCAAGTCTGCCTCAGAAATCAAATGCCCAGCTACACATGTTTCCATAGATATGGTGAACATGCTGCCAAGGTTATACGAGTTACTCATATAATGATGACAACCCGTGAGCTATATGGGACGCTACTGAACCCTTTCCTGCCTTTCTTTAGTAACGGCACCACGCCTATGTCTGAGCTGCTTTCGGCCGTCCGGGGTGGATGCCGACTCTATATTTCTCTTTTCAACAACTGGCCCGTGTTCTGAGCTGCTTTTCGGCCGTCTCGGACAGTTGTTGAATTTCTTTCTGTAGTAGTGACCCTATGCTCTGAGCTGCTTTTCGGTCGTCTTAGGGAACTTCTACTTTCTTCTTATCAACACCGTCTCATGCTCTAAGCTGCTTTTTAGCCGTCTTGAGTCGGGGTTGAGTTACTCCAGTAATGTCCCAGATCTGAGTTGTAAAGACCATTCTGGTGGCTACTGGTTTATTTGCCGGTTTCATCAAGGGTTTCAAACGGTCGTTACCCTACAGCTACAACTTTTAAAGTAATATGCCTGCCGGAATATTGCACCTGACAACACCCATGTTCTCCCGAACAATCAAGAATACATAAGGCCAAACTCTTTCAGTTAAGGATCCAGGCAAAGAAAACCACAATACGAGAATAAGATCGTCCATACAGGTATGGCAATGGATGCATGGTACAGATACTCCGGACAGTATGGATCGGTACCGATCACCATGGGTACACACCCACGGGGTCTATGTCATTTGCAAGGACCCCATATCGAGTCAACCCACTCAGCCGGCTATTTATTCTTGGAATCATCGAAAGAGGATATTCAAGATTATCAGGCAACAATGTTAAAGCATTACATGGCCTACCATCCACATAGAAATGCTGTCAGACTAAGCACTCAGAAGGACGAGCAACCGTCTCGAAGCATATGTCCTCACATATGGGAGTCAGTTAAAGAATAACTTGATGTGAACAACATTCTCCTGCCAGGACCACTGTCAGTCAGGTCTATGGATAATATCGTAAAAAGACCGTACACCTTTATGCTGGTCACGACAGGTGACAATCGAGTCTTTGGTACGAATGTGATACCCGAGACAGTGGAGATACCCAAGATGACTCAGCAAACCCTGCGAGAAATCAGATTTCGCGAGGAAAATGATACGATTTACAGTATTGTTTGGAACCAGGAGGACACACAGCCATTTGAAGCCACCCAACGCAATGAGTAAGAGATTTCGTGTCCACCGAGAGAATCTGTTCATAACTCAATGGACGGTCGTCCGTATTGGACTTCATTACAACACGTCCATGGGAAAACAACTCTTGGACTTGCCAGAAGGACAGGTACTTCAGTCAAGATAATTCATCGCAACCAGACAGGTCGGCAGACATAAAGGGATCAAGTCAGAGTAATATATGAGGTAAGATCTGTCAGAATGAGGATCCAGTGAAACAAACCACCCCGAAACCAGGCAGTAAGTCAGATGATATCCAGTGGTGACATAATACAAAGGAAAAAGGGAACCCGAGTTGGAAACGGTTTCCTTAAGTGGGACTATTCATGCTTGACTCCTGAACAACCAAATCTTGAGGACGAGATTTCTTTAAGGGGGGTAGGTTTGTAACACCCTGTACCTTGCTTGATAAGACTGTGCCACTGGGTGAATTTCTTGATGAATGACATGCTAGAGCTAAAGAATTTGAGAATGCTGAAACTGATGAGATTACTGAAACTGATGAAGTTATTGAAACTAGATATTCTAAAACACCTATTCGACCTAACTCTCCTAGATATGAATTGCCTAAGATACCTAAAGGTTATGTTATGGATGGAGAGGTAGCTAGGGATTTTCTTGCTTGCAAAGATAGACATGATCTTAAGAAATTACTATGCAAGTTGAAAGAAAACTCTTTGAATGCTAGAATGAAATTGTAACACCTTGGATTTTGCCCATTTTCTTTTTCTTTTGATTTTGGTCTGGATTTGCTTCTCAGTGGCTTAGTGGTCTTGAAACCTGGAGAGATCACCTTTAATTCCTCTCCCCAGTGGCTTGCCCACCTCAAAATCATCTCAAGACCATGCCATTTTCATATTGGACCCAATCCAATATTCTTTTCTCTGGGAATGTTCCTTTTTCTATTAAAGGAATAACCCTGTCTGCCCTGGGTTGTGAAGCAACCCACACTTCCATCATTCTAAAGATTCCCAAATAATTCCCATAAACTGTTTGGGTCAAATATTCCTCAGATATGTCAAAATTCTTCCTTGCCATGACCAAAAAAATTTCACCAATATTCCTTTTCTGATTCTGCCCTACCTGGCAGTTTGTGAAGCAAGTACCCATTATCTTTGCTTCCTTGCTCTCAAACTTTTTGTGCTTTCTTTCCCATCCATATAATTTCCTCATGCCAAATTTCAACTTCATTTTCCTAGTGAATATTCCTGACCAATTTTTCAAAGTTTCTGTTCAAACAGAGGCCTTGTGAAGGAAGTGCAAGCTAGGCATATCCAAATGAGTTGAAATTTTGCAAGCATCTTCACATGCTCAAATTAACATTGTCCACAAGATTTTAGCATCATCCCTTCATCTATATGATCACAGCATCAAATCTTTGCTACTGGTCATATTCTCCTGTTGTGAAGCAACTATATTTATATTGCTTCATAATTGCTGAAAATTTACCAGAGCATTCTCCTACCCATATAACACCTCTGCAACAAATTTGGGCTCATTTCACCTAGCCATTTATCCTTAGTTATTTTTCTAAAATTCTGTCCAGTAGGATGCTGTGTGAAGGAAGTACCATTTTGGTTTACCCAAATGGTGTGAAATTTATACAGTGTCTTCATTTTCCTAAATAACTAGCCTCCTCCAAATTTCAGCTCAATCCAAGCCAGTGAGTGAGTGTCACTTCAAGATTTGTAATTTTGGTCAGTGAAGCCAGTTGAACAGCAAGTGCTAGTTTAACTCCTCCGTTTGATCTAAAAATTGGCAACAATGATCAGCTTAGCATGTGATCACTTCCAGCCAAAGCCCAGAGTCTGCCTCCTGTTCAATATCTCTCAGCTCAAATGAAACAGTATGCTGTTAAAACCTTCTTCTGCAAGTCTCTTCCACCCCAGAGCCACCTAGCTACTTCCAGCCACATCTCTTATCTTCTTGAGCAGTGAAGGAGCTGTTTGACAAGAATTGACAGGCAGGAGAGTGCCAGAGCAAGCCATGCACATGGTGACCACACTGTGGCCAATGCAGAAACGGCGCTCTGCTCTTTGTGAGCTCCGTCCGTTCATCTCTGGCTGGCCTCTGCTTGTCCGGATGTGTCCTACGGCTCCGCGGCGCCCACCTGCCCCTCTCCCGACCCTTCTCCCTGTGACGCCCCCGGCTTAATCGTGCACTAATCATACAAAATGCACACGATCAAGCCTAAGGACTCACGGGAAGATATCACAACAGAACTCTAAAACATAAATAAAGTCATACAAGCTTTATATTACAAGCCAGGGGCCTCAAGGGCTCGAATACATAAGCTTGCGTACAAGCGTCAGCGGAAGCATCAGATATCTGAGTACAGATATGAAACAGAAACAGAAAGGCGGGGCAAAATAAAACACTACGATCGAAAGGCGAAGGCCTCCTGCCTGGGACCCTCCGATCCTACTCCTGGTTGTCAGACAACTCATAGTAGTATCCATGCTCTGAGTAGTAGTAGTAGTCGATCGACGAGGCATCTGTCTCAGGGGCTCCGTCATCTTGATCACGTCAAACTGATATGGGGAGAAAAGGAAAACAAAGCAACCGTGAGTACTCAGAATTACTCAGCAAGCAAGGATCTACACTACATATGCAACATTTTCAAAGGGAGGCTGTATATGTGGACTGGGCTGCAGAAATGCCAGAATAGAGAGAAGGCCTAGTCCTATCGAAGACTAGCATCTTCAGCGGTCTTGCAGCAATAGAAGTGAGTAAAACAGTTCAATATAATGTAGCAGTATCATTAAGTCTCAACCTCACCCAGAGATCCTTTCTTGACTCCCTGCGAGAAAGCAATCCCAGAGCCATACAGTCATCAACCTCATCCGGAGATCCCTTCTCGACTCCCTACGAGAAGCAATCCCAGAGCCATAGTATCCAAGTATCCAGTTCTAATTGTATCAATCAGGATACAACTCCGAGTGTCCTTTACCGTAGGACCGGCTATCGATAGAAGTGTTCTTCCCTGCAGGGGTGCACCAACTTACCCAACACGCTCGATTAACTCCGGCCGGACACACTTTCCTGGGTCATGCCCGGCCTCGGCCAAACGACACACCGCAGCCCTACCTAGAGCTCCGCAGAGAGGTCCCCGCTGGTCTACATCCTAAGCACTCAGGGGTCTTGGGCCATCGCCCTGTGCACTCCGGGTCGTTGCGAGCAGGGTGGATACCAGCGCCAACGGCACGATCCGACCCAGCCGCAATGCTGAACTGGACGTCTGACAGAACTGTCGGCTGATGCTACGATGCAGAACGCCCATACTATGCCCACGTGATGGTTAGTGCTATCAGGCCAGAGGCCTGCTCGGATCAAATATCCAAATCGCTAGTACCTTGGGCTTGCGGTAACGAGCAGAGACTCACGAAAGATGTGACCCCATCGCCCCGTCTCGAGGACTTGCGGCAAGGGCCAAGAATGCCCGGTCGCGCCTCGTATTCTCACTCGGGCACCATACAGGCACCCGTCTTCACAACACTCGCCTCTCAGGCGCACGCGGGTACCCCTCAGTGTCGACCCGCCTATCCAAGTAATAGTGTAAAGTCCAAGTATCCGTGTGTCCATAACATCAGGGGAATCTGAGGTATCACCCTTGTTGGATTCCTACTCGATGTATCCGTCAAGGTGAACTCGGAGGAATCACCCTCGATGGGTTCACACTTGATGTGTTGCACGACAGCGTCGTTACCGAAAGTGGTGAAGGAGGAATCACCCTCGATGACCACGACCGAATAGCTACTCTACAGAGTTAACATCAGAAGTGCTACACGAGGTATCACCCTCCGCACTCGGTGGTAATGCTGCAGTGTCGTTACAACTAAGGGGGTGATGTGCGGTGCCGGGGCCTGGTCATCAATCCCATTGATCGGGTCTTCGGATAATCCAGCGGGGCAATCGGGATAAGTGGGGTCACTGATAGGTCTCTACACAGCCTATACTAAGCAGTTTAGGATATGCAGGTAATTATCAATAGCAGGTTACAATAAACAGGCTATGCATCAGAATAGGTAAAGCAGCAGCAGCAGCAATTCTAATGCAAGCATGAGAAATAGAATGGGCGATATTGGTATGCTCAAAGGGGGGGGGCTTGCCTGGTTGCTCGGCGGCAAGGGCAAGTTCGTTAACGGTGGCGTCGGGCTCCGGAGCTGCGTCGAACTCGAGGACGATGTCGGTGTCGGAGGCTACCGAGAGAGAAGAGGGGGAGGAAACAGTAAATACTAAGCAAACAGCTGCTACACAAGGTATAACATGACAATACGCAGTGCCGGGTGTAGTCTAACGCAGTACTACACGTATCAGATGGAGCGGGAGAATATCTGACGATATTTCCTGCGTCTTTGGAATTATCGGACAGACGATCCGGAGGGGGACGGTTTCAGGTTCGAATAGATAGGGACGCGTGACGGACGAACGGACCGCGAATCCGAATTCGTCTCGTCGTTCTGAGCAACTTTCATGTACAAAGTTTTTTGATCTGAGCAACGGATTATTTTATATGATTTCCTAAAGCTTTTATTAATTTTCTGGAATTTAATTATTTATTTAAATCAAACATTATCCGAAACAGTGTTTGCTGACGTCAGCATGACGTCAGGACCAGTGGGTCCCACCTGTCATACTCTGTTAGGTTTAATTAGGGTTTAGTTAACTTAATTACTGTTTAATTAAACTAACTAATTGATTAGACTAATTAATCAAAGTTAATTAACTTAATTAGTTCACTAATTAATTATTTAATTAACTAATTATTTTTATTAATTATTTTTATTTTCAATTTTAAAAACGTTTCGGGGCTGTGGGCCCCTTGTGTCATTGGGCCAGGGGGGTCGGGCCCAGCGGTCAGTGGCACAGGGGCCGACCGGGGCGGGCTATCGGGCGTGGGCGCCGGGCGCCGGTGCCCGGGCGCGGCCAGGCCGACGGGGAGCGACGGGCGCCGGCACAGGAGGCCGAACGGGGCGGCGGCCCTGGGCGGTGGGAGAGCGGGCGAGGGGGCCGGAGCCGCGGGCGCGCGGGGGCGGAGACGAGCGCGCCGAGCGCCAAGGCAGCACGGCAGCAGCGTCGGTAGAGGAGGCGTGGGCTGCGGGAACTGCGGGGAGGCGGCGCGCGATGCGAGCAGGCGAGGCGCACGAGCAGGCGGTGCGGGGCGCGGGGAGCGCGCGCTAGCGCGGCCAGGGCACGGCGGAGTCACGCAGCGCGCGCGGCGACCGCGGGCGCGGCGGCGACAGAGATAGGGGGAGGGCGGTGAGCGCGCTCGGGCGCGTGGGGGCGCGGTGCGGGTCGCGGCGACCGGGGAGAGAGGGGGGAGCGGAAGCGGCGGCTCACAGGGGCCGGTCGGGGAGAGCAGCGGGCTCGGGGTGGTCTGGCGAGGCAGAGGCGAGGAGGCGAGGCGACGATGGCGAGGGGCGACGGGGTCGGGCGGTGACGACGGCGTGCGGTGACGACGACGTGCGGCAACGGCGATCGATGGGCGGCGGCGTCGTTAGGAGCGACGGGCCGACGGGAACGATCCCCCCCGATCCAGATCGGGGGAGGCAGAGGAGGGGCGAGGGAGTGGGGAGTGAGAGGGGGGGATTAGGGTTTCGGTGGGGGTTGGGGAGGCCTAAATAGGCCAAGGGGGCGAGCTGGGCCGAGGCCCAGTTAGGCCGGGGCTTTCTTTTTTTTATTTCTCTGTTCTGTTTTCTTTTGTCTTTTCTTTTTATTTGTTCATACGTCTCTGATTACTAAATAGTTAGGCCTCAAAATGGTTTTTGTAAAACATAGCAATTGTTCCAATAATTACTAGGCATCCCCTACTACTACCAAAAATTGGTTTGGAGTCAATTGGAACTCACACAATTTTTATAATAATTAAAATGCATTTAGCCTTGCTGTTTTGACAATGTTAGAGCCACCTAATTATTTTATTTATTGTTTGTTTCAATTTTAGAATAGTCTCTGTAATATTTGTTATTTATCGAACATTTTAGTTTTTATGTTGAACAACTTTTATATTTCACTTTCATTTAAATTTTGAATTTTGAGTTGGGGGTTGAAATGCAACATGATGCAAGTGAGAATCTGGCACTGTTAATCATGCTGACTTGGCATTATCAAAATGGGATTACTGTGGCTAACCACTGGGGGTGTTACAAATCTCCTCCACTAACAAGAATTCTCGTCCCGAGAATTAAGAGGTAGAGGGAAAACGTTCGGGGTATTCGGCACGATGATTATCCTCGCGTTCCCAAGTGGCTTCATCTTCAGTATGATTTGACCACTGCACTTTGAGGAACTTGGTAACCTTCTGACGGGTCCGACGTTCAGCTTCATCGAGAATGCGGATCGGATGCTCCTTATAAGATAGGTCATCTTGCAATTCGAGCACCTCGTGATCTAGTGCTCGGTGTGGAGATTCCTTGAAGCATTTACGAAGTTGCGATACATGGAAGACGTCGTGGATATGAGAGAATTGCGGCGGCAACTCCAATTTATATGCCACCTGACCACGTTTAGCAATAATGCGGAAAGGACGAATGTAGCATGGAGCTAGCTTGCCCTTGATTCCAAAACGGTAAGTGCCCTTCATAGGAGTGACACGCAGATAAGCTTGATCACCAGGTTGATAAGTCAAACCCCATCGTTTGCGATCATAGTTGCTCTTCTGGCGGTCCTGAGCCGCCTTGAGATTTTCCCGGACAATACGAACTTGTTCTTCAGTGTGTTGAATAATATCTGGACCCACGAGCGGTCGTTCCCCAGTTTCTGACCAATTCAGAGGGGTTCGACACTTACGTCCATATAGTACTTCGAAGGGGGCCATTTTCAAGCTGGCTTGATAGCTGTTGTTATACGAGAACTCGGCATATGGAAGAGATTCTTCCCACTTCTTACCGAAAGAAATGGCACAAGATCGAAGCATGTCTTCAAGCACTTGATTAACTCGCTCGACTTGGCCTTGGGATTGGGGGTGATAAGCTGAACTCCAGGTAATATGAGTTCCCATAGCTGTTTGGAAACTTTCCCAGAATTTGGAAGTGAAAAGACCGCCACGGTCCGAACTGATCTCTTTCGGAATACCGTGGAGTGATACAATTCTGGAGATATATAATTCTGCTAACTGACTAGCAGTGATCGTCTCCTTGACAGGCAGAAAGTGTGCAACTTTAGAAAGTTGGTCGACGACGATAAGAATAGCATCATGACCCTTCTGTGACCTGGGAAGTCCTGTAATGAAATCCATCTGAACCTTATCCCATTTCCATAGAGGAATAGGAAGCGGTTGCAGAATTCTAGCTGGTTTCTGATGTTCTGCTTTAACGCGACGACACACATCACATTCGGCAACATAACGAGCAATATCCTGCTTCATTCTAGACCACCAGTACCTTTGACGGAGATCACGATACATCTTGGTGCTACCCGGATGAATAGACAGCGGGGTATCATGTGCCTCCTTCATGATCTTATCGGTCATAAGCTCGAAGCGAGGTACGACAATGCGGTTTCTGAAATACAAGGTTCCATCTTCACACAGCGAGAAATCCCTGTACTTTTCAAGGTGAAGATTTTTCTTCATCAGATCAATTTCAGCATCCTTAGCTTGCGCATTCTTAACAGCTTTCTCAAGATCTGGTTGTATCACAAGGTTATTTAGAGAGCCCTGTGGAACAATACGCAGATTCAGCTTGCACAGTTCTTCAAAAAGACGAGGTTGAGCTCGCCTAACCATGAGGTTATCGCAATAGGACTTGCGGCTTAAGGCATCAGCCATCACGTTAGCCTTGCCAGGGGTATAGGAAATACCCAAATCATAGTCTGCAATGGCCTCCATCCATCTTTGCTGACGGAGGTTTAGAGATGGTTGAGTGAACAAGTACTTCAGACTTTTATGATCCGTGTAGATCTCGCAACGATTACCGAGAAGGTAATGTCGCCACAACTGCAATGCATAGATCACAGCAGCTAGCTCTAGATCATGTACCGGATAATTCTCTTCATGTGGGCGCAACTGACGAGAGCCGTAAGCAATCACTTTACACTCTTGCATTAGGACACAGCCTAATCCTTCACGGGATGCGTCACAATAAATCATGAAGTCTTTGCGAGTATCTGGAGGAGATAGTACTGGGGCAGAGGTCAGCTTGTCTTTGAGTGTTTGAAAGCTTTCCTGACATTTTTCTGTCCATTCAAATTTAACGCCCTTGTGAAGCAGATCAGTCAGGGGCTTAGCAATCTTTGAAAAATTCTCAACAAATCGACTGCAGTAGCTTGCAAGGCTGAGAAAACTTCTCACTTGCTTGACATTCTTCGGAGGAGTCCAGTCAAGAATAGCCTGAACTCGTTCTGGGTTAATGGCAATGCCATCTTTCGAAATCACATGACCAAGGTAGGTTACTTCAGAAAGCCAGAATTCACATTTGGAGTATTTGGCATACAACTGGTGTTCTCGGAGCCTTTCCAGTACAATACGGAGGTGTTCGGCATGTTCTTCCTTATTCTTCCAATATACCAGAATATCATCTAGATAAACCACGACGAACTTGTCGAGGTAATCCATGAAGATATAATTCATCAGACGGGAGAATGTGGCGGGAGCATTTGTTAAGCCAAATGACATGACAGTGTACTCGTAGGAGCCATAACGAGTAACAAATGCAGTCTTGGGAATATCCTCTTCACGAACACGGATCTGATGGTAACCCAACCTCAAATCAAGCTTAGAGAATACTGAGGAACCGGCAAGTTGATCATACAAATCATTGATCCGGGGAAGCGGATATTTGTTCTGAATTGTGGCTTGGTTAATGGGCCAATAATCCTGAACCAATCGGTTAGTTCCATCCTTCTTCTTAACGAAGAGTGAACGTGCTCCCCAAGCGGAGGAACTGGGGCGGATGAAGCCCTTCTTAAGTGACGTGTCGATTTCCTCCTTATGTTCAAGAAGGTGGTGCGGAGGCATCTTATAAGGACGATTCGCAATAGGAGCTGTGCCAGGTTTCAAGTCGATGACGAACTCAACAGCTCTAGTAGGGGGTATTCCTGGAAGTTCTTCTGGAAATACATCTTGAAAATCACGAACAACTGGAACGTTCTCGATGCCTTCAAGGGGTGAAGAATTCAATGCATTCAGAACATATATCTGGCTCTCAGCATCTTGAGCTATTCGGGCTGAGTATCTGACTGTCTGGCCCGAAGAATGGGTAAGTTGGACTTTTTTAGCGGCATAGTCAATCAAAGCATTATGGGCGGTCAACCAGTCCATACCGAGAATGATGTCTATGTCGGAAGGTCCAAGAGCAATAAGGGAAGCAGAGAACATCATCCCTTCAATTCTGATCTGATTGTTGTGACTTACCAGTTTGGTTTGCCACCGGGAACGTGGAGTGATGATTTCTAAAGGAGTGGGTAATGAGCTCATAGCTAACCCATGTAGTTGTGCAAATTGCTGGGACACGAAGGAATGTGATGCACCTGAATAAAAAAGAACAGAAGCTGGCACTAAATTCACAGAGAGTATTCCCAGGACGATAGTCGGTTCCTTCTGAGCCTTTTCAGCATTGACGTGATTGGCATGGCCAAGTACAACAGTAGATGGTATGACATTATGGTTTCTGAGTCGGCGGTTTCGACAATTCTTCTTACGATCATTAGGAGGACGTGGTGGCACTTGAGGGGAAGCCATAGCACTTGGCGGTCCATCATGAACCGTAAGCTGTCTCGGCGGTGAAGGCAGACGAGGTGCAACATAAGACGGCCTTGGTGTTGGAGCAGGTCGGTGATGAACATTGTGTGGGATCCACACTCGACGCTTCTGAACAGGCTGACCCGAGGATGAGCCAGCTTCATGAGTGCGCTTGAGCGACTCCTGGTACTCAGTCAGAGCTGTTTCAATTTGGAAAGATTTGCTGACAAGCGTTGCGAAGTCTGCAAAATCAAGGACAGCAAGTGCGAGGTTTATATCCGTATGCAGTCCTTCACGGAATTTCTCCTGCTTGCGGGCGTCATTGTCGACGTCATCTTCAGCATAGCGGGATAGTTCAAGAAATTTCCTCTGATATTCATCCACAGTCATTTTGCCCTGTGAGAGTTTGCGGAACTCATGCTTCTTCTGGTCCATCAGACCTTGAGGAATGTACCGTGCATGAAAAGCTGACTGGAATTCCTGCCAAGTGGTTACAGTCTCTGCAGGCAACATAGCCTTGTGGTTTTCCCACCATTGAGCAACTGGGCCCTTCAGGTGGAATGTCGCAAAGGTGACGTAACTGTCAGTGGCCACATTAGCCGACTCCATCTCAAACAGGATGTCACGAAGCCAATCGTCAGCATCCATAGGATTGGTGGAGTTGCGGAAAACGGATGGACTGAGGCGCACAAATTCTAGCAGAGTTATTGGAGCATTCTGCTGTTGAGTATTCTGATTTGGGAATTGAGCCATTAGTCTGGTCATAAAATGCTGCATCATTGCGGCAGTATAAGGTGGAGGTGGAGGATCGTCAGCCATCCTGCCAAGTCAACAGGGGCAGTTTAGCAAGAAGAACTACAGGTGTATGGAATGATTCATGAAGTAACACGCACAACAGAAGGAGGTGCAATAGATACTTCATCATATTCGCACCAGACATTCAAATCCACACATAGCCTCAGTTACAATCCGGCAATACGACAGCTGAAAGGGGAGGGCTAGACATCTAGGCGGCGCGCAGGCACACGTTAGGGAAGTACACAACGAGGCATAGAAAGGCTACATCAACGTCGGAGAAAACTATTGGGGCGAGGAATCTGCAAGTGAAACACAGGGTGCCCTCGATAAGAGGATCCTGCAAGCAGAACTTGGCCCGAAATCTTGGAGCAAGGGGGGATATTTCAGAACACCGGGTGGATGTGATTACGAGAACCTAATGTTGGGGTTAGTAAAAAAATTAACCCGAGTAGAAGAGATATCAGAGTCCCAGAGTAAAGACGAGGAATAAAAGATCCTAATACCACCAAATTGGCAACGTGGGCCCGTAAGCCACACAGCCAATTTAGTAAAACAGTTTTGGACCACTAGACTCAACTTCGGCCAAGGAGTTGGAAAGGGGGATTCCTACAGGCAGTCGGCTCTGATACCAACTTGTGACGCCCCCGGCTTAATCGTGCACTAATCATACAAAATGCACACGATCAAGCCTAAGGACTCACGGGAAGATATCACAACACAACTCTGAAACATAAATAAAGTCATACAAGCTTTATATTACAAGCCAGGGGCCTCGAGGGCTCGAATACATAAGATTGCATACAAGCGTCAGCGGAAGCATCAGATATCTGAGTACAGATATGAAACAGAAACAGAAAGGCCTTTAGAAAGGCGGGGCAAAATAAAACACTACGATCGAAAGTCGAAGGCCTCCTGCCTGGGACCCTCCGATCCTACTCCTGGTTGTTAGACAACTCATAGTAGTATCCATCCTCTGAGTAGTAGTAGTAGTCGATCGACGAGGCATCTGTCTCAGGGGCTTCGTCATCTTGATCACGTCAAACTGATATGGGGAGAAAAGGAAAACAAAGCAACCGTGAGTACTCAGAAGTACTCAGCAAGCAAGGATCTACACTACATATGCAACATTTTCAAAGGGAGGCTGTATATGTGGACTGGGCTGCAGAAATGCCAGAATAGAGAGAAGGCCTAGTCCTATAGAAGACTAGCATCTTCAGCGGTCTTGCAGCAATAGAAGAGAGTAAAACAGTTCAATATAATGTAGCAGTATCATTAAGTCTCAACCTCACCCAGAGATCCTTTCTCGACTCCCTGCGAGAAAGCAATCCCAGAGCCATACAGTCATCAACCTCATCCGGAGATCCCTTCTCGACTCCCTGCGAGAAGCAATCCCAGAGCCATAGTATCCAAGTATCCAGTTCTAATTGTATCAAACAGGATACAACTCCGAGTGTCCTTTACCGTAGGACCGGCTATCGATAGAAGTGTTCTTCCCTGCAGGGGTGCACCAACTTACCCAACACGCTCGATTAACTCCGGCCGGACACACTTTCCTGGTTCATGCCCGGCCTCGGCCAAATGACACACCGCAGCCCTACCTAGAGCTCCGCAGAGAGGTCCCCGCCGGTCTACATCCATAGCACTCAGGGGTCTTGGGCCATCGCCCTGTCCACTCCGGGTCGTTGCGAGCAGGGTGGATACCAACGCCAACGGCACGATCCGACCCAGCCGCAATGCTGAACTGGACGTCTGACAGAACTGTCGGCTGATGCTACGATGCAGAACGCCCATACTATGCCCATGTGATGGTTAGTGCTATCAGGCCAGAGGCCTGCTCGGATCAAATATCCAAATCGCTAGTACCTTGGGCTTGCGGTAACGAGCAGAGATTCACGAAAGATGTGACCCCATCGCCCCGTCTCGAGGACTTGCGGCAAGGGCCAAGAATGCCCGGCCACGCCTCGTATTCTCACTCGGGCACCATACAGGCACCCGTCTTCACAACACTCGCCTCTCAGGCGCACGCGGGTACCCCTCAGGGTCGACCCGCCTATCCAAGTAATAGTGTAAAGTCCAAGTATCTGTGTATCCATAACATCAGGGGAATCCGAGGTATCACCCTCGTTGGATTCCTACTCGATGTATCCGTCAAGGTGAACTCGGAGGAATCACCCTCGATGGGTTCACACTTGATGTGTTGCACGACAGTGTCGTTACCGGAAGTGGTGAAGGAGGAATCACCCTCGATGACCACGACCGAATAGCTACTCTACAGAGTTAACATCAGAAGTGCTACACGAGGTATCACCCTCGGCACTCGGTGGTAATGCTGCAGTGTCGTTACAACTAAGGGGGTGATGTGCGGTGCCGGGGCCTGGTCTTCAATCCCATTGATCGGGTCTTCGGATAATCCAGCGGGGCAATCGGGATAAGTGGGGTCACTGATAGGTCTCTACCCAGCCTATACTAAATAGTTTAGGATATGCAGGTAATTATCAACAGCAGGTTGCAATAAACAGGCTATGCATCAGAATAGGTAAAGCAGCAGCAACAGCAATTCTAATGAAAGCATGAGAAATAGAATGGGCGATATCGGTATGCTCAAAGGGGGGGGCTTGCCTGGTTGCTCGGCGGCAAGGGCAAGGTCATCAACGGTGGCGTCGGGCTCCGGAGCTGCGTCAAACTCGGGGACGACGTCGGTGTCGGGGGCTACCGAGAGAGAAGAGGGGGAGGAAACAGTAAATACTAAGCAAACAGGTGCTACACAAGGTATAACATGACAATACGCATTGCCGGGTGTAGTCTAAAGCAGTACTACACGTATCAGACGGAGCGGGAGAATATCTGACGATATTTCCCGGGTCTTTGGAATTATCGGACAGATGATCTGGAGGGGGACGGTTTCATGTTCGGATAGATAGGGACGCGTGACGGATGAACGGACCGCGGATCCGAATTCGTCTCGTCATTCTGAGCAACTTTCAGGTACAAAGTTTTTTGATCTGAGCAACGGATTATTTTATATGATTTCCTAAAGCTTTTATTAATTTTCTGGAAGTTAATTATTTATTTAAATCAAACATTATACGAAACAGTGTTTGCTGACGTCAGCATGACGTCAGGACCAGTGGGTCCCACCTGTCATACTCTGTTAGGTTTAATTAGGGTTTAGTTAACTTAATTACTGTTTAATTAAACTAACTAATTAATTAGACTAATTAATCAAAGTTAATTAACTTAATTAATTCACTAATTAATTATTTAATTAACTAATTATTTTTATTAATTATTTTTATTTTTAATTTTAAAAACGTTTCGGGGCCGTGGGCCCCTTGTGTCATTGGGCCAGGGGGGTCGGGCCCAGCGGTCAGTGGCACAGGGGCCGACCGGGGCGGGCTATTGGGCGTGGGCGCCGGGCGCCCGTGCCCGGGCGCGGCCAGGCCGACGGGGAGCGACGGTCGCCGGCGCAGGAGGCCGAAGGGGGCGGCGGCCCTGGGCAGTGGGAGAGCGGGCGAGGGGGCCGGAGCCGCGGGCGCGCGGAGGCGGAGCCGAGCGGGCCGAGTGGCAAGGCAGCACGGCAGCAGCGTTTGCAGAGGAGGCGTGGGCGTGGGCTGCGGGAACTGCGGGGAGGCGGCGCGCGCTGCGGGGCGCGGGGAGCGCACGCTGGCGCGGCGGAGTCGCGCGGCGCTCGCGGCGACTGCGGGCGCGGCGGCGACAGAGAGAGGGGAGGGCGGTGAGCGCGCTCGGGCGCGTGCGGGCGCGGTGCGGGTCGCGGCAACCGGGGAGAGAGGGGGGAGCGGAGGCGGCGGCTCACATGGGCTGATCGGGGAGGGCAGCAGGCTCGGGGTGGTCTGGCGAGGCAGAGGTGAGGAGGCGAGCCGACGATGGCGAGGGGCGACGGGGTCGGGCGATGACGACGGCATGCGGTGACGACGGCGTGCGGCAACGGCGATCGATGGGCGGCGGCGTCGTCAGGAGCGACGGGGCGACGGGAACGATCCCCCCCGATCCAGATCGGGGGAGGCAGAGGAGGGGCGAGGGAGTGGGGAGCGAGAGGGGGGGATTAGGGTTTCGGTGGGGGTTGGGGAGGCCTAAATAGGCCAAGGGGGCGAGCTGGGCCGAGGCCCAGTTAGGCCGGGGCTTTCTTTTTTTTATTTCTCTGTTCTTTTTTCTTTTGTCTTTTCTTTTTATTTATTCATACGTCTCTGTTTAGTAAATAGTTAGGCCTCAAAATGGTTTTTGTAAAACATAGCAATTGTTCCAATAATTACTAGGCATCCCCTACTACTACCAAAAATTGCTTTGGAGTCAATTGGAACTCACACAATTTTTATAATAATTAAAAAGCATTAATACTTGTTGTTTTGACAATGTTAGAGCCACCTAATTATTTTATTTATTGTTGGTTTCAATTTTAGAATAGTCTCTGTAATATTTGTTATTTATCGAACATTTTAGTTTTTATGTTGAACAACTTTTATATTACTTTCATTTAAAGTTTGAATTTTGAGTTGGGGGTTGAAATGCAACATGATGCAAATGAGAATCTGGCACTGTTAATCATGCTGACTTGGCATTATCAAAATGGGATTACTGTGGCTAACCACTAGGGGTGTTACACTCCCCTCCGATTACCTCCTCTCCACGCCACGGCGGTCTCCGTCGCGGCCCTGTTCGCCCGTGACCTGAGCTGTCACCTCCCTCCTTGGCCCCTTCCTCCCCGAGCCGTCGCATTGCATTAAGTGCTAGTCAGGTCGGCCGCTCGCCGACGCCAGGAACCCTCCAGCCACGCCACCCCGCGCTCCAGTGCGCCGGTGAGAACGATGTCGTGGCCGTCCTTGTCACCCCGCCGTCGCCGCGGTTATAAAAGGCTCCTGAGCCACCCCCGACCTCACCACCGGCCTCTCCTCACTCCACTGATCCTCCCCGTCCACCTGCCGGAGCTCTAGCTCCTCTCCTTCCCTCAATTCACCGCCATGGTCGCCGCCTCGGCCCTCCTAAATTGGAGCGAGCCAGAGCTCCCCTCGCCCTCCTATCCGGTCCCAAGGAACCCCCAAAGCCACCGGAGCTTCCCTGATGCCCAGCCCTTCCACCGGAGTACCGTAGCCGCGTGCCCATCTTCGGTCACCGCCGCCGTCCGCCGGCATTGACGCTGCACTCGACCCTGCCTCTCCCGCGGTCCGTGCCATACATGAGTGGGTGCGCCACGTCCTTCTGAGCTCAAGGGTGTCCGGAGCACCGCGAGAGATGGCCGGAGTCGGCCGGGCGAGCATCGGCACCGGCGGCCTCCTTCGTGCGGCATCCGGGCGTCGGGGGAAGAAGAGAAGAAGAGAAGAGAGAGAGAGGGAGAGAGCGCCGGCGGGCCCCACCTGTCGGTGGGAGAAGGAGGCGCCAGCAGGGATAAGTGGAGGCGCCCGGCGGCTAGTGCGTTTCTCCCACTGGAAAACGTATTTTCGCCGAGTGCGCGATCGGCTGTGCTGTCAAGGACCTTTCTGTTAATATTTTTCTTGCAGATTGGTCCCTGACAGAAAAAGTGTTATAACTTTTTGCTCGTAACTCCCGTCGAGGTGAATCCAAAGCCCACGTCTTCGTCCCTTCGAGCCCGTCATGTTGGTACCATTTTCATCATATGTTTCCATAGTGGAAATGACTATTTTGCCCTTACCCGTAAACAGCCCCCTCCGAGAGAGAACTGTTTCCGGCAATCATCTCCGTGGACTCTCCGCACTTCTCCCCGGTGGATCCCTCATCCCCAGGCAAACCACGACAGCCACTTGCATGATGGATTTGTAGTAGTTATGGTTTCCTACTTGAATAATTATTTAATGTGTGCCTGTTAATATGTCTGAGAATACTGTATGTGCTCATGTTCCATGCTTATCCTTACATTCTCTCCATGTGCATCTTTCTAGTTATCAAGTAGTCGTTGGTAGCATTATGCTCATGGTTAATACTGGTAGTAGTTCAGGCTAAGATGATGACATGTTTGCATGTTTCTTTATCAGTTATTATGGTTCATCCTGTTATCATGACTCAGCACATTATCATTCAAATTTAATCGGATGTTAATCAAACTTGAACACCTATTGGCTGAGTCATAGTGCGGACCGAATCGAGCTCACCAGTGCAACCACACTTGCTGGGATGGGGCAGCCATAATTCGGTCTATTGTCATGCCTCTCGCTAGTACCTCCAACTAGGGGAGGTTATGAGCGCGTGCTACCCTGGCCCGGTAGGCGGCTATAACCTCGTGAACCCAGTTTTGGAATTGTGCACAGGTCCCCGTTTGGGACAGTTTTGTTGGGCCATGACGATGGCAGGTGTCGGAAGGACACAGGGGTCACCCATGACATAGCCCAAAGGGGAGTTTGTCGGAGTGGCTGGGAGAGTGCCATGCAATAGATTGGGTTTTGTCGGAACATCGTTGGTCCACCCGAATGGGAGCACGAGGCCACGAGTTCCGTGGTGTGGGTACGGTGTACTAACCTCTGCAGAGTGTATAATCTATCGATAGCCGCATCCTCGGATATGGGCACAGTTCGTAGTAGGACACACTATGAGTCAACAGTATAATAATCTTGCTTATAATAATCCGGTTCGATGAGAAAGAAGTTGGTTGATCTTTATGTGATCGCGAGAGGATCACCGTGGTATCGAGGATACCGATGATGGTTGATCGTGATCACGAGAGGATCACCATGGTTTGGTGTTATGTGGTGATCTCAGTAAAGACCAAGCTCTTTTTGATCATGTTATCACTACGGTATTGTAATACCAAGTTTGGTTGGTCCCGAGGTTATTATGTGGCACACTCGATGGTAAGTTCTTACAAGTGATGGTTACGAGGTAACCTCACGACAGAGTAAGTTGCAACCTGTTGCATGTAGTATATGCCATGCCATGCTTATATTGTTCTAGCATCATCATGTTTACACCTGCTTAACCTATAAGTGCCGTGCTGTTGCTTGTCTTGACTGCTTTGGTTGCTGTGAGCTTGCGAGTACATTCAAAGTACTCACCTGGCATGTCATGCCAGTTTGTAGGTCATGCCATGATTGCTTGCTTGTCGAGGATTCCGAGTTTGCGAGCTAGGATAAGCGTTCCAGCCAGAGTCCCTGCGGAGTGGAGTCCATCGCCGCCGTCATTGTTTTGCTGCCGAGAGTTACTCCGCTTCCTCGGGTTGTTCCGCTGTTAGCGTAGAGCTACCTCGGGTAGGCGTAGTGTCGTCGTGCCGATGTATTCCATGTACCCTTGTAACCTTATCCATAGTAATAAAGAGCTGATTTGTTCTATGCCAATAGTGCCGTATTCCAGAAGACTTGTCTCTGGGCTGGAATACGGGGCATTCCGGTTCCCTCTGAGCCGGGGTGCCACAGAAATATGATCCTAAGTTTGGTGGTTCACCAATCTTTATTACTGATAAGGATTATGGATTCTCTGTCGACCCAGATTTAATTACTTTGGTTGAATCTGATCCTTTCCATGGCTATGAAACTGAAACCGTTGTGCTACATCTCACTAAATTAAATTATATAGCCACCCTATTTGCTCATGAGGAAAAATTCGCTATTACTATATCCTCAAGTTATTTCCTTTCTCATTAAAGGGTGATGCTAAGATATGGTATAATACCCTTGCTCCTGGTTGTGCACGTAGTCCCTAGGATATGATTTATTACTTCTCTGAAAAATATTTTCCTGCTCATAAGAAACAAGCTGCCTTATAGGAAATATTTAACTTTGTGCAAATTGAAGGAGAGAATCTCCCTCATGCTTGGGGGAGGCTTCTCCAATTACTTAATGCTTTTCCTGATCATCCTCTTAAGAAAAATGAAATACTTGATATCTTCTATAATGGACTAATCGATGCTTCTAGGGACTACCATGATAGTTGTGGTGGTTTTGTTTTCAGGGAACTAACTTTTAAACAAGCTGAAGAATTATTGAATAATATATTGAAAAATGATAATGATTGGACTCTTTCTGAACCACCGCCTATACCCACTCCGAAGAAGAGGGGTATTTTATTTATCAATCCTAAAGATATGCAAGAAGCAAAGAAATGTATGAAGGGAAAATGTATTAAAGCTGAAGATGTTAAGAATTTGCCACCTATTGAAGAAATACATGGTCTTGACACACCACCACAGGTGGTAGAGGTAAATTCTCTCTTAAAGTTGGATGAAGGTGACATTCCCTATAATAAATCTCCTAGTCAATGCTTGTATGAATTTGACAATTACATTATTAAGCAACATCATTTCAATGCAAATGTTATGAAACAATTGAAACGAAATGCCTACATGATTGATCGCTTGAGTGACTTATTGTTTAGAATTATTAATGATGTCAAAGGTGTAGGTAAACATGCTCCTATGGTTCCAACTCAGTTAGAACAAATTGCTAAATCTCAAACTGAATTGCTCAATGAAATGAATAATGATATGAATGATCATGCTGTAAGAGTAATGACTAGAGGAGGTAGAGTGACTCAGGAGCCACTTTATCCTGAAGGACACCCTAAAAGAATTGAACAAGACTCTCAAAGAATTACTATAGATGCACCTAGTCCATCTAAAAAGAAAAAGAAAAAGAAAAATGATAGGACTTTGCATACTTCTATTGAACCTGAGCAGGTAGAAAAACCTTCAGAAGATAGTAATGATATTTCCATTTCTGATGTTGAAACATAATCCGGTAATGAATATTCACCTACTGATAGTGATAATGATAATGATAATGACAATGATGATGTTCATGTCAATGCTCAACTAGACAATCATAAAGAACCACATAATGATGTTGAAATAGACCTGCTGTTGATCTTGATAACCCACCTTCTAGAAACAAATGTTATGGTAAGAGAGATTTTGTTGCTAGAAAACATGGTAAAGAAAGAGAACCATGGGTTCAAAAACCCATGCCCATTCCTCCTAAACTGTCTAAGAAAAAGGATGAGGAAGAATTTGAACGCTTTGCTGAAATGCATAGGCCAGTCTTTTTGCATACTCGTGTGACTGATATTTTAAAGATGGCCCCTTATGCTATATACATGAAAGATATTGTCACTAATAAAAGAAAAATACCTGAAGCTGAAATATCCACCATGCTTGAAAACTATTCTTTTAAGGATGGAGTACCTAAGAAATTAGGAGATCCAGGAATACCAACTATACCATGCTCCATTAAAAGAAATTATGTCAAAACTACTTTATGTGATTTAGTAGCCATTGTTAGTGTTATTCCTTTCTCTTTATATAAAAGACTTGATTTGAATAAACTCACTCCCACTGAAATATCATTGCAAATGGCTGACAAATCGACTGCCATACCTATCGGTGTTTGTGAGGATGTGCCCGTTGTAGTTGCAAATGTTACTATCTTAACGGACTTTGTTATACTTGATATGCTCGAGGACGACATCATGTCAATTATCCTTGGTAGACCCTTTTTGAACACTACAGGGGCTGTTACTAATTGCAACAAAAGCAAGATCACTTTTCATATCAATGGTAATGAACGTATGGTGCACTTTCCGAAGAAACAGTTTCAAGTAAATGGTATTCATGTTATTGAAAAGACCCCGACAATTACTATTGGAAGTTTTCAAATTCCTCTTCCTACTGTCAGAAAGAAATATGAAACACTTATTATTGGGGAGATGCATATCCCCGTTGAGGTAACTAAGTGTTTCACGAAGATTCTTCAGTTTTAAGCTAATCGAAAGTGGTTTGTTAATAATACTTGATCAACCTTGTTAATGGATTATTTTTTAGAGGCATGTGGCCGATGAATTTAGTAGGCACAACCTTCTTTACCCACCTTTTGTTTTATGTTATTTTTAGTTAAATGCAATAAAATGCCATGAATATCCTGTTTTCTGAATTATCTATGCAATAAAAATGTGCCCAAAAATGAAAGTGCTCAAAATGACCTGAAACTTTTACATGATTTTTTACTGAATATTTAAGTATTTTTGGCACTGAAATCTATTGGGGAACGTAGTAATAATTCAAAATTTTCCTACGTGTCACCAAGATCAATCTAGGAGATGCTAGCAACAAGTAAGAGGGAGTGCATCTTCATACCCTTGAAGATCGCTAAGCGGAAGTGTTACAAGAACGCGGTTGATGGAGTTGTACTCGCGGCGATTCAAATCGCGGAAGATCCGATCCAAGCGCCGAACGGACGGCACCTCCGCGTTCAACACACGTACAGCCCGGGGACGTCTCCTCCTTCTTGATCCAGCAAGGGGAGAGGAGAAGTTGAAGGAGAACTCCGACAGCACGACGGCGTGGTGGTGGAGCTTGCGGTTCTCCGGCAGGGCTTCGCCAAGCACTACGGAGGAGGAGAAGGAGTTGGAGGGGGGAAGGGCTGCGCCAGGGGAAGGGTTGCAGCTCCCATGCACCTCCCCACTATATATAGGGGTGGAGGGGGCTGGTTTCTTGCCCTCCAAGTCCATTGGGGCGTTGGCAAAGGTGGGAGGAAAGAAATCCCATCCTTTCCCTTCCCCACCGATTGTTATCCCCCCTTTTTAGGGATCTTGATCTTATTCCTTCGGGATATGATCTTATTCCTTTTAAGGGGGATCTTGGTGCGCCTTGACCAGGGGTGTGGGGCCTTGCCCCCACTACCCACGTTCATGTGGGTCCCCCCATGCAGGTGGGCCCCACTCCGGAACCTTCTAGAACCTTCTCGGTACAATACCGAAAAATCCCGAACATTTTCCGGTGGCCAAAATAGGACTTCCCATATATAAATCTTTACCTCCGGACCATTCCGGAACTCCTCGTGACGTCCGGGATCTCATCCGAGACTCCGAACAACTTTCGGTAACCACATACAATTTCCCATAACAACTATAGCGTCACGGAACCTTAAGTGTGTAGACCCTACGGGTTCGGGAACCATGCAGACATGACCGAGACACCTCTCCGGCCAATAACCAATAGCGGGATCTGGATACCCATATTGGCTCCCACATGTTCCACGATGATCTCATCGGATGAACCACGATGTCGGGGATTCAATCAATCCCGTATACAATTCCCTTTGTCCATCGGTATGTTACTTGCCCGAGATTCGATCGTCGGTATCCCTATACCTTGTTCAATCTCGTTACCGGCAAGTCTCTTTACTCTTTCCGTAACGCATGATCCCATGGCTAACTCCTTAGTCACATTGAGCTCGTTATGATGATGCATTACCGAGTGGGCCCAGAGATACCTCTCCGTCATACGGAGTGACAAATCCCAGTCTCGATTTGTGCCAACCCAACAGACACTTTCGGAGATACCTGTAGTGCACCTTTATGGTCACCCAGTTACGTTGTGACGTTTGATACACCCAAAGCATTCCTATGGTATCCGGGAGTTGCACAATCTCATGGTCTTAGGAAATGATACTTGACATTAGAAAAGCTCTAGCAAACAAACTACACGATCTTGTGCTATGCTTAGGATTGGGTCTTGTCCATCACATCATTCTCCTAATGATGTGATCCCGTTATCAATGACATCCAATGTCCATGGTCAGGAAACCACAACCATCTATTGATCAATGAGCTAGCAACTAGAGGCTCACTAGGGACATGTTGTGGTCTATGTATTCACACATGTACTACGGTTTCCGGTTAATACAATTTTAGCATGAACAATAGACAATTATCATGAACAAGGAAATATAATAATAACCATTTTATTATTGCCTCTAGGGCATATTTCCAACAGTCTCCCACTTGCACTAGAGTCAATAATCTAGTTCACATCACCATGTGATTTACATTGTTATGAATCTAACACCCAGTGAGTTCTGGGGTTCGATCATGCTTTGCATGTGAGAGAGGTCTTTAGTCAACGGGTCTGCGACATTCAGATCCGTGTGTACTTTGCAAATCTCTATGTCATACTGTAGACACTGCTACCACACTCCACTTGGAGCTATTCCAAATGGCTGCTCCACTATACATATCCGGATTGCTACTCAGAGTCATCCAGATTGGTGTTAAAGCTTGCATCGACGTAACCCTTTACGACGAACTCTTTATCACCTCCATAACCGAGAAATATTTCCTTAGTCCTCTAGTTACTAAGGATAATCTTGACCGTTGTTCAGCGATCCATTCCTGGATCACTCTCGTACCCCTTGACAGACTCATGGCATATTATACAGAGCCTATGGATAAAGCATAGGGGACGACCTTCGTCCTATCTCTTTGATCCACCGCGGTCGAGCTTTGAGTCTCACTCAACTCCACACCTTACAAATCAGGTAAGAACTCCTTCTTTGACTGATCAATTGTGAACTCTTTCAAAATCTTGTCTAGGTATGTACTCATTGAAAGTCTCATCAAGCATCTTGATCTATCTCTATAGATCTTGATGCCCAACAATTAGGTAGCTTTATCCAGGTCTTCCTTTGAAAAACTCTTTTCAAACAACCGTTTATGCTTTCCAGAAATTCTACAACATTCCCGATCAACAATATGTCATCCACATATACTCATCAGAAATTCTATAGTGCTCCCACTCACTTTCTTGTAAATACGAGTTTCTCATAAACTTTGTATAAACTCAAAAACTTTGATCACCTCATCAAAGCGTATATTCCAACACCGAGATGCTTGCTCCTGTCCATCGAAGGATTGCTGGAGCTTGCATACTTTTTAGCATCCTTAGGATCGACAAAACCTTCTGGTTGTATCACATACAACCTTTCCTCAAGGGAAAGATGTTTTGAAATCCATCTGCCAGATTTCATAATCGAAAAATGCAGCAACTGCTAACATAATTCCAACAGACTTTAGCATCGCTACGGGTGAGAAAGTCTCATCGTAGTCAACTCCTTGAACTTGTCAGAAACTTGTTTGCGGCAAGTCGAGCTTTATAAATGGTAACATTTACCATCAGTGTCTGTCTTCTTCTTAAAGGTCCATTTGTACTCAACGACCTGCCATTCAACGGGCAAGTCTACCAAAGTCCATACTTGGTTTTCATACATGGATCCTTTCTCGGATTTCATGGCCTCTAACCATTTGTTGGAATCCGGGCCCATCATCGCTTCTCCATAGTTTGTAGGTTCATTGTTGTCCAACAACATGACCTCCAAGACAAGGTTGCCGTACCACTCAGGAGCAGTACGCGTCTTTGTCGACCTACAAAGTTCGATAGTAACTTGATCCGAAGCTTCATGATCATCACCATTAACTTCCTCTTCAACTGACGTAGGCTCCATAGAAACATCTTTCTATGATGCGTTACTCTTTATTTGAAACAAAGGTTCAACAACCTCATCAAGTTCTATCTTCCTCCCACTCAATTCTTTCGAGAGAAACCTTTTCTCGAGAAAGGACCCGTTTTTAGCAACAAATACTTTGCCCTCGGATCTGAGATAGAAGGCATACCCAAATGTTTCCTTAGGGTATTCTATGAAGATGCACATTTCCGCTTTGGGTTCGAGCTTATCAGACATAAGTATCGTATTCCCAAACTCTGAGAAATGACAGCTTAGGTTTCTGCCAAACCATACGGTGTCATCTCAACGGAATTAGATGGTGCCCTATTTAAAGTGAATTCAGTTGTCTCTAATGCTTAACCCCAAAACGATAGTGGCAAATCGATAAGAGACATCATAGTACTCACCATATCCAATAGAGTACGACTACGACGTTCGGACACACCATCACACTATGGTGTTCCAGGTGGCGTGAGTTGTGAAACAACTTTCACATTGTCTTAAGTTGTATACAAAACTTGTAACTCAGATATTCACCTCCACGATCATATCGTAGACATTTTTATCTTCTTGTCACGATGATCTTAGACTTCACTCTGAATTTGTTTGAACTTTTCAAATGTTTTAGACTTGTGTTTCATTAAGTAAATATACTCATATCCACTCAAATCATCAGTGAAGGTGAGAAAATAACGATATCCACTGCATGCTACAACACTCATTGGACCGCATACATCAACATGTATTATCTCCAATAAGTTACTAGCCCGCTCCATCATACCGGAAACGGGGTCTCAGTTATCTTGCCTAAGAGGCATGGTACGCATGTCGCAACCGATTCGAAATCGAGTGAGTCCCAAGATCCATCAGCATGGAGTTTCTTCATGCGCTTTACACCAATATGACCTTTAGCGGCAGTGCCACAAGTATGTGGTACTATCATTATTAATTTTGCATCTTTTATGAACATGTGTATTACTACGATCGAGATTCAATAAACCATTCACATTGGGTGCATGACCATTGAAGGTATTATTCATGTAAATAGAATAACCATTATTCTCTAACTTAAATGAATAACCGTATTGCAATAAACACGATCTAATCACGTTCATGCTCAACACAAACACCAAATAACATTTATTTAGGTTCATCCCTAATCCTGAGAGAGTGTGTGATGGTGATCACATCAACCTTGGAAACACTTCCAACACACATCGTCACCTCACCCTTAGCTAGCCTCCGTTTATTGCATAGCTTTTATTCGAGTTACTAACATTCAGCAACCGAACCGGTATCCAATACCCATGTGCTACTAGGAGTACTAGCAAGGTACACATCAATAACACGTATATCAAATATACTTCTGTCGACGTTGCCAGCTTTCTCATCTACCAAGTATCTAGGATTGTTCCACTTCAGTGACCGTTCTCCTCATAACAGAAGCACCTAGTCTCAGGTTTGGGTTCAACCTTGGGTTTCTTCACTGGAGCAGCAACTGACTTGCCATCCATGAAGTTTCCCTTCTTGCCCTTGCCCTTTGTGAAACTAGTGGTTTTACTAACCATCAACACTTGATGCTCCTTCTTGATTTCTACCTTCGCGGTGTTAAACATCGCGAACAGCTCAGGGATCATCTTATCCATCCCTGGCATGTTATAGTTCATCACGAAGCTCTAGTAGCTAGGTGGCAGTGACTTGGAGAACTATATTAATCACTATCTTATCTGGAAGATTAACTCCCACTCGATTCAAGAGATCGTAGTACCCAGACAATCTGAGCACATGCTCACTGATTGAGCTATTCTCCTTCATCTTGCAGGCAAAGAATCTTGTTGGAGGTCTCATACCTCTCAACGAGGGCATGAGCCTGAAATCCCAATTTCAGCTCTTAGAACATCTCATATGTTCCGTGACGTTCAAAACGTTTTGGAGCCTCCATTCTAAGCCGTAATGCATGACGCACTAAACTATCAAGTAGTCATCAGAACGTGCCTGTCAGATGTTCAAAACATCTACAGACGACACTTGAGGGGGTGGCGCATCGAGCGGTGCATTAAGGACATAAGCCTTCTATGCAGTATTGAGTACAATCCTCAGATCACGGACCCAGTCCGCATTATTGCTACCATCATCTTTCAACTTACTTTTCTCTAGGAACGTATCAATAAAACAGGGGAGCTATAGCGCGAGCTATCTACAACATAATTTGCAAAGACACTTTGACTATGTTCATGATAATGAAGTTCATCTGATGAACTCCCACTCAGATAGACATCCCTCTAGTTATCTAAGTGATACATGATCCGAATCGACTAGGCTATGTCCGATCATCACGTGAGACGGACTAGTCATCAACGGTGAACATCTCCATGTTGATCGCATCTACTATACGACTCATGTTCAACCTTTCGGTCTCTCGTGTTCCGAGGCCATGTCTGTACATGCTAGGCTCGTCAAGTCAACCTAAGTGTTTCGCATGTGTAAATCTGGCTTACACCCGTTGTATGCGAACGTTAGAATCTATCACACCCGATCATCACGTGGTGCTTCGAAACAACGAACCTTCGCAACGGTGCACAATTAGGAGGAACACATTTCTTGAAATTTTAGTGAGGGATCATCTTATTTATGCTACCGTCGTTCTAAGCAAATAAGATGTAAACATGATAAACATCACATGCAAATCATAAAGTGACATGATATGGCCAATATCATCTTGCGCTTTTGATCTCCATCTTCGAGGCGCGGCATGGTCACCATCGTCACCGGCATGACACCATGATCTCCATCATCGTGTCTTCATGAAGTTGTCTCGCCAACTATTACTTCTACTACTATGGCTAACGGTTAGCAATAAAGTAAAGTAATTACATGGCCTTTTACATTGACTCGCAGGTATACAATAAATTGAGACAACTCCTATGGCTCCTGCCGGTTGTCATATTCATCGACATGCAAGTCGTGATTCCTATTACAAGAACATGATCAATCTCATACATCACATATATAATTCATTACATCCTTTTTGGCCATATCACATCACATAGCATACCCTGCAAAAACAAGTTAGACGTCCTCTAATTGTTGTTGTATGTTTTATGTGGCTGCTATGGGTTTCTAGCAAGAACGTTTCTTACCTACGCAAAAGCCACAACGGTGATATGCCAATTGCTATTTACCCTTCATAAGGACCCTCTTCATCGAATCCGATCCGACTAAAGTGGGAGAGACAGACACCCGCTAGCCACCTTATGCAACAAGTGCATGTCAGTCGGTGGAACCTGTCTCACGTAAGCATACGTGTAAGGTCGGTCCGGGCCGCTTCATCCCACAATGCCGCCGAATCAAGATAGGACTAGTAACGGTAAGAAAATTGAACAAATCATTGCCACAACTACTTGTGTTCTACTCATGCATAGAATCTACGCATAGACCTAGCTCATGATGCCACTGTTGGGGAACGTAGTAATAATTCAAAATTTTCCTACGTGTCACCAAGATCAATCTAGGAGATGCTAGCAACAAGTAAGAGGGAGTGCATCTTCATACCCTTGAAGATCGCTAAGCGGAAGCATTACAAGAACGCGGTTGATGGAGTCGTACTCGCGGCGATTCAAATCGTGGAAGATCCGATCCAAGCGCCGAACGGACGGCACCTCCGCGTTCAACACACGTACAGCCCGGGGACGTCTCCTCCTTCTTGATCCAGCAAGGGGAGAGGAGAAGTTGAGGGAGAACTTCGACAGCATGACGGCGTGGTGGTGGAGCTTGCGGTTCTCCGGCAGGGCTTCGCCAAGCACTACGGAGGAGGAGGAGGAGTTGGAGGGGGGAAGGGCTGCGCCAGGGGAAGGGTTGCAGCTCCCATGCACCTCCCCACTATATATAGGGGTGGAGGGGGCTGGTTTCTTGCCCTCCAAGTCCATTGGGGCGTTGGCAAAGGTGGGAGGAAAGAAATCCCATCCTTTCCCTTCCCCACCGATTGTTATCCCCCCTTTTTAGGGTTCTTGATCTTATCCCTTCGGGATATGATCTTATTCCTTCTAAGGGGGATCTTGGTGCGCCTTGACCAGGGGTGTGGGGCCTTGCCCCCACTACCCATGTTCATGTGGGTCCCCCCATGCAGGTGGGCCCCACTCCGGAACCTTCTAGAACCTTCTCGGTACAATACCGAAAAATCCCGAACATTTTCCGGTGGCCAAAATAGGACTTCCCATATATAAATCTTTACCTCCGGACCATTCCGGAACTCCTTGTGACGTCCGGGATCTCATCCGAGACTCCGAACAACTTTCGGTAACCACATACAATTTCCCATAACAACTCTAGCGTCACGGAACCTTAAGTGTGTAGACCCTACGGGTTCGGGAACCATGCAGACATGACCAAGACACCTCTTCGGCCAATAACCAATAGCGGGATCTTTATACCCATATTGGCTCCCACTTGTTCCACGATGATCTCATCGGATGAACCACGATGTCGGGGATTCAATCAATCCCGTATACAATTCCCTTTGTCCATCGGTATGTTACTTGCCCGAGATTCGATCGTCGGTATCCCTATACCTTGTTCAATCTTGTTACTGGCAAGTCTCTTTACTCATTCCGTAACGCATGATCCCGTGGCTAACTCCTTAGTCACATTGAGCTCGTTATGATGATGCATTACCGAGTGGGCCCAGAGATACCTCTCCATCATACGGAGTGACAAATCCCAGTCTTGATTTGTGCCAACCCAATAGACACTTTCGGAGATACCTGTAGTGCACCTTTATGGTCACCCAGTTATGTTGTGACGTTTGATACACCCAAAGCATTCCTACGGTACCCGGGAGTTGCACAATCTCATGGTCTTAGGAAATGATACTTGACATTAGAAAAGCTCTAGCAAACAAACTACACGATCTTGTGCTATGCTTAGGATTGGGTCTTGTCCATCACATCATTCTCCTAATGATGTGATCCCGTTATCAACGACATCCAATGTCCATGGTCAGGAAACCACAACCATCTATTGATCAACGAGCTAGTCAACTAGAGGCTCACTAGGGACATGCTGTGGTCTATGTATTCACACATGTATTACGGTTTCCGGTTAATACAATTTTAGCATGAACAATAGACAATTATCATGAACAAGGAAATATAATAATAACCATTTTATTATTGCCTCTAGGGCATATTTCCAACAAAATCATCCCAGGGGGATGCCCCAGGTGCCCACAAGACAACACGGCGCGCCAACCCCCCTGGGTGCGCCTAGTTGGCTTGTGGGCCCCACAGATCCCCCCCCCCTCACTTATCCAATTAGCGCACTTCATCTCTTACCTCCAATAAAAATTCCTGGTAGCTCTCTCTCTCGCGCGCGCGTTCTTGCTCCCAAACCTGTGATTTTTGATCTCTATACTCGAAGCTCCATTTCCAAAACTCTTTTAGGGGATTTCTACGTGGTATGTGACTCCTCCATTGCACCAATTGGTTTTTGCTTTAGTGGATTATATTTCGCATAATTAGCTGCTCTTGGTGCTACAGAAAATAAGCTTGCATGTTGAATTCTTTGAGTTCCACGTAGTTTGAATTCTTGATATAACCTCTAGACATCCATATGAGTAGTTACTATCAGTCTTGTGAAGTTTTATTGATATCATTTTGTGGACAAATTTTTTAGAAATTTGTTCATAGAGAAAATGAATATGTTTCGGAGGAGTTCCTCGAAGCGGAATGCCAAGGGAGTCTGATACGGCTCCAACGTATCTATAATTTTTTATTGTTCCAAGCTATTAAAGTATCAATCTTGGATGTTTTATATTCATTTACTAGCAACTTTATATCATTTTTGGGGACTAACCTATCGTCATAGTGCCCAATGCTAGTTGATGTTTTCTGCTTGTTTTTTTACTTCGCAGAATATCAATACCAAACGAAGCCCAAATGCAACGAAACTTTTTGGAGATTTTTTTCTAGACAAAAGACACCCAGGGAGCCAAAGGAGCACATAGGTGGAGGCCCGTGGGGCCCACTAGGCACTAGGGCGCTAGGGGGCCCAGGCACGCCCTAGTGGGTAGTGGATCCCACGGGAAGCTAGCTTCTCCACCGACCTCCACCTCTAATAAATACTTTAAAATCCCAAAAACCCTAGGGGGTCGACGAAACACTTTTCCAGCCGCCGCAAGTTTTAGAACCACGAGATCCAATCTAGAGGCCTTTTTCGGCACTCTATCGGAGGGGACAACGATCACGGAGGGGTTCTTCATCAACCTTGCCGCCCCTTCGATGATTCGTGAGTAGTTTACGACAGACCTACGGGTCCGTAGCTAGTAGCTAGATGGCTTCTTCTCTCTTTTTGATCTTCAATACAATGTTCTCCTTGATGTTCTTGGAGATCTATTTGATATAATGACTTTTTGTGGTGTGTGTACTGGGATCCGATGAATTGTGGATTGATGATCAGTTCTATCCATGAATATTATTTGAGTCTTTGCTAAACTCTTATATGCATGACTTTTATAGCCTCGTATTTCTTCTCCGAAATTTTGGTTTGGTTTGGCCAACTAGATTGATTTTTCATGCCATGGGAAGAGGTGCTTTGTGATGTGTTCGATCTTGTGGTGCTCAATCGCAGTGCCAGAAAGAGACATGACACGCACGTATCATTGCTATTAAGGGTAACAAGATGGGGTTTGCTCATACGTGGGTTTATCTTGTCTACATCATGTCATCGTTCTTATTGCATTACTCCATTTTCCATGAACTTAATAAACTAGATGCATGCTGGTTAGCGGTCGATGTGTGGAGTAATAGTAGTAGGTGAAGGCGGGAGTCGGCCTACTAATCTTGGATGTGATGCCTATATACATGATCATTGCCTTGGATATCCTCATGATTATTCTCTTTTCTATCAATTGCCCAACAGTAATTTGTTTACCCACCATATGCTATTTTCTTGAAACAAGCCTCTAGTGAAAACTACGGCCCCCGGGTCTATTTCCGATCATATTAAATATAAAAATACCTTTATGCACTTTTTCTTTATTTATTTTATTTTGTGTTTTAGTTAGGTCTATTTATCAAATCTATCTCAATACCGAGTAGGGATTGACACCCCTTCTTACGTGTTCGGTTGCATGTCTTTGTTGTTTGTGTGCAGGTGCTGTTTACGCAGTGTTGCTTGGTTCTCCTACTGGATTGATAACCTTGGTTTCATAACTGAGGGAAATACTTACCTTTGTTGTGCTGCATCATCCTCTCCACTTTGGGGAATTACCAAAACAGATACAAGTAATCAGGAAGAATTTATGGCGCCCTTGCTGGGGAGACATCATCAACATCTATCAAGTACCTATGCATAAACTTCCATCGCCTTGCAATTTACTTTTTTTTCCATTTACCTCTCATTTTCATCTCCCCCACTTCTAAAAAGTTTTTAAAATATACAAAAATATTTTCCGTTTGCCTTTTTGCTTGTTTGCTATGTTTTGCTTGTGTTGCCATGTGCCTTCTATTTACTTGCATCTTCGTTTGCTAAAAATCTGTTGATATGGATCCTCATCCACATTCTAATCTTTTCAAAAGACCAAATTATGATGAACCAATTGCTAGTGAGTTGAGTGCACTTGATTATCTCTATGAAGTTTTGCTTGAAAATCATGAATCTAAATATTGTGATGAAGTGTTAAACGAGGAAATTTATGAAGTGATTCATGATAGCTCCTTGAATGAAAAGCATGATTGCAATGATGTTATTATAAATTCTATTAATGTCAATTATGTTAATAATATGCAAAACTACAAGCTTGGGGACGATAATTTTGTTATGTCCACTACTTATTGCAATGATCATGATTGGGGTGATAATGTTTCTTACGATCTTGAAAATTTATTTAAGTCTCGTGACGAATATGATATTGAAAATAACATTTGCAATAATATTAAAAGTTGGTTTGGAAGAGTGTCAACTTTAGCTAAAAATATTCCCAAATATTTGGAGAGTGTTCAATCTTATGAAATTTTTGATAAAGGTGGGTTTGGAGAGGTCATGACTTTAGTAGATGTTAATCCCACTATCTTAGAATATTATAAAACTTTTATGCATGCGGATCATGAAGAGAAAATTTTATATGATAGCTATATTGTTAAATTCGATTATGATCCTACATGTAATTATTATGAGAGAGGAAAATATGGTAGTAGAAATTTTCATGTTACTAAATTACCTCTCGTTATGTTGAGATTGATATTGTTTCTTTCTTCTTCCTTGGATAAGCTAGTTTTTGCTTGCCTTGATAAATTTTTTACTTATAAAATGCCTATGCATAGGAAGTATGTTAGACTTAAATTGGTTCCTCACATGCTGCATGATGCTCTCTTCGTGTTTCAATTGTTATCTTTCATGTGAGCATCATTGAAATCTAAAGCCTGTCTTAATGGCTATAAAGAAAGAGCTTGTTGGGAGACAACCCAATAGCTTTCTTTATGTTATTCAATAAATACACAATTATACGTATGTTATAATTGTGTTTTTCATGTTTTAATTAGTGTTTGTGCCAAGTAAAGCCTTTGGGATGATTTGGATGATAGTTGATTTGATCCTGTTGGAAAACAGCAACTTTTTCATACAGTAGCAGAATTGTTAAAATTCACTGGAGCCTGATAAAATTTTGAATTGTTTACACATGACTGACATACAAATTTCCTATGCTGTCCTACTTTTTTAGAGGTTTTGGATTTACAGAAGTATGTTTAAAGTACAGATTACTATAGACTATTCTGTTTTTGATAGATTCTATTTTCGTTGCATCGATTGCTTATTTTGATGAATCTATGGATTGTATCGGGGGGTATAAGCCATGGTAAAGTTAGAATACAGTAGGTATAATGCAATAATAAAATATGAATGGGTTTGCAATAGTACTTAAAGTGGTGATTTGCTTTATAATACTAACGGATCTCCTGAAGGTTTTGTTAAGTTTTGTGTGATTGAAGTTTTCAAGTTTTGGGTGAGATCACTATGGATGAAGGAATAAGGAGTGAAATGAGCCTAATATTGGGGATTCCCATGGCACCCCAAGGTAATATTCAAGGAGTACCAAGCAACTAAGCTTGGGGATGCCCCCGAAGGCATCCCCTCTTTCTTCTAGCGACCATCGGTAATTTTACTTGGAGCTATATTTTTATTCGTCACATATGATGGGTTTTGCTTGGAGCGTCTTGTATTATATGAGTCTTTGCTTGTTTTGCTTTTTAGTGTGCCACAATCATCCTTGCGGGACACACTAATTTGAGAGAGCCATAATGATGCTATGATTTGTTAGAATTGCTCTATGTGGTTCACTTAAATTTTGTGAGCTATGGAATTGCTCTAGTGCTTCACTTATATCTTTTTGACCATAGTGGTAGTTTAATTTTTTGAATAAATACTCTCATGCTTCACTTAGACTATTTTGAGAGTTAACTTTTTTGAAGAAATCCTCTCATGCTTCACTTATATTATTTTGAGAGTTGAAAATTTTGAAGAAATATTTATGCTCTTGTGCTTCACTTAAACTTGTTAGAGAGCTTGATAGTAGCAATGGTAATATATGAAATTAGTCCCAAAGTGATAGATATTCAAGGGGGATATAATAAAAACTATCATGAAGATCATTGGACATTAAAACTTGATACCTTGCAATAGTTTTGCGATATGGAGATAGCAATATGTGAGTCATGTTGGTGAGTAATTATGCTTTAGTAAGAATATTGGTCTTAAGGTTTGAGATTCCCTATGCAAGCACGGAAGTCAATAGTTATGCAATGAAGTTATATCCTACTTGTGGTGCATTATTAAGTATTGGTTATGTTTAATGCTTGTTTATGATTGTTTTCGTTTTTTGGTTGATTGCTTCTCAATCTATTTGCTAGCCTTTACTTATACTAAGAGGGAATACTGCTTGTGCATACAAACTCATTAAACCAAGTTGTGCCAAATGAGTCCAGCATACCTACCTATATGCGGTATTTCCATACCGTTCCAAGTACATTTGTATGTGCCAACTCTAATTTTCAAAATGAATTTCCTTTTTGTGAGCCCGTACCTCTCATGAAGCGGCAGGGGGTGGCCGATATTTTCCATCCTAGGTATGTTATTCTCAAGATGAGTGTTTATTCACTTGTCATTGCACGAGAGTGTGGCCGGTAATAGGGATGCCCAGTCCTGAAATGAAAAAAATTACTTTATGTTGTTCATAATAAATTCCTTCGAAAGTGTTGGTATGAAAGGCCCCCGTGGATATGGCTAGCCATGGATTGTGAAAGAATGGTGGAAAAAGGAATAAACATCATTTTATGTTTTGGAACCACCTATGATATACCTAGCATGGAAGATATTGGGAATTCTCGGTCATTTTCGTTGACAGGAAAACCATACCTCTCAAAACAATTTTTCTCTCAATTTAAGCTTTGAGCTCTGGCACCTCTACAAATCTCTGCTTCCCTCTACGAAGGGCCTATCTATTTACTTTTATGCAATTTTTATTTTTATTGAGTCTCCATCTTCTCTTATAAAGCACCAACTAGGGAACACTATTATCATACTTGTGCATTGGGCATAGCTAATATTTGAGTGTGTTTCAAGAATGGATCAATGATTGAGCATAATGGGCTAGGTATAGCTTTCTTTGGCGTTGATATTTTGAAAGACATGGTTGCTTGTTGATATGCTTGAGTATTGATGTCCTCATGTCAAATTATAGACTATTGCTTTGAATCACTTAAAGTCCAAATGTCCATGCTACAAAGAAAAGAATGTGTGATGAATATGATAGGTAGCATTTCACATCAAAAATTCTGTTTTTATCATTTACCTACTCGAGGACGTGCAGGAATTAACCTTCGGGATGCTGATACGTCTCCAACGCATCTATAATTTTTTATTGTTCCATGCTATTAAAGTATCAATCTTGGATGTTTTACATTCATTTACTAACAACTTTATATCATTTTTTGGGACTAACCTATTGACATAGTGCCCAATGCCAGTTGTTTTCTGCTTGTTTTTTTACTTCATAGAATATCAATACCAAACGAAGTCCAAATGCCATGAAACTTTTTGGAGATTTTTTTCTGGACAGAAGACACCCAGGGAGCCAAAGGAGCACATGGGAGGAGGTCCATGGGCCCACTAGGCACCAGGGCGCGCCAGGGGCCCAGGCATGCCCTGGTGGGTAGTGGAGCGCATGGGAAGCTTCTGAACCGACCTCCACCTCTATAAATACTCTAAAATCACAGAAACCCTAGGGGAGTTGACGAAACACTTTTCCAGCCGCCGCAAGTTCCAGAACCATGAGATCCAATCTAGAGGCCTTTTTCGGCACTCTACCGGAGGGGGCAACGATCACAGAGGGGTTCTTCATCATCCTTGCTGCCACTCCGATGATGCGTGAGTAGATTACCACAGACCTACGAGTCCGTAGCTAGTAGCTAGATGGCTTCTTCTCTCTTTTTGATCTTCAATACAATGTTCTCCTCGATGTTCCTGGAGATCTATTTGATGTAATGACTTTTTGCGGTGTGTTTGTTGGGATCCGATGAATTGTGGGTTTATGACCAGTTCTATCCATGAATATTATTTGACTCTTTGCTGAACTCTTATATGCATGATTGTTATAGCCTCGTATTTCTTCTCAGAAATTTTGGTTTGGTTTGGCCAACTAGATTGATTTTTTTTGCCATGGGAAGAGGTGCTTTGTGATGGGATCGATCTTGCGGTGCACAATCTCAGTGATAGAAAGAGACATGACACGCACATATCGTTGCTATTAAGGGTAACAAGATGGGTTTGCTCGTACGTGGGTTTATCTTGTCTACATCATGTCATCGTTCTTATTGCATTACTCCCTTTTTCAATGAACTTAATACACTAGATGCATGTTGGATAGCAGTCGATGTGTGGAATAATAGTAGTAGATGCAGGAAGGAGTCAGTGTACTAATCTTGGACGTGATGCCTATATTCATGATCATTGCCTTGGATATCATCATGATTATTCGCTTTTCTATCAATTTCCCAACAGTAATTTGTTTACCCACCGTATGCTATTTTCATGAGAGAAGCCTCTAGTGAAAACTACGGCCCCGGGTCTATTTCCTATCATATTAAATATAAAAATACCTTGTTGCAGTTTTTCTTTATTTATTTTATTCTATGTTTTAGTTAGATCTATTTATCAAATCTCATACAATTTAATCTATCTCAATACCGAGGATGGATTGACAACCCCTCTTACGCGTTGGGTTGCAAGTATTTGTTGTTTGTGTGCAGGTGCTTTTTACATAGTGTTGCTTGGTTCTCCTACTGGATTGATAACCTTGGTTTCATAACTGAGGGAAATACTTACCTTTCCTGTGCTGCATCATCCTCTCCTCCTCGGGGAATTACCAACACAGATACAAGCAATCAGAGTCCTTGGGGAATCCTCGGATAGTGACATCAACACTCCGCGTAGGACGGAGGTTCGGCCGTGCGAATGGTCGCACATTGCCTTCATGAATGAGGCTGGATTCTACCAAGATTTCGCACAATTTGTTGCAAATGCTGGACTTATCGACTTCCTCGCATATGAGTATGACCAACACCACATCCTCACAAATTCTTTTATGCAAAACTTTCATTTCTTGTATAGGCTCGAACACCCTGAGGTGCATTTTGATTTATATGCTGAGCACCATCAGATACCGCTTGCTGAGTTTTGCGAGATATCCTTGATTCCCTCTGATGGGGAAATTAGAGAGCCTAGACTGGTGGAGTTTGAGGGTTTCCTCATGTGACGCCCCTGATTTGACCGTACACTAATCATACACGCAAATGGGTACGATCAAGATCAGGGACTCACGGGAAGATATCAGAACACAACTCTAGACACAAATTAAAATAATACAAGCTTTATATTACAAGCCAGGGGCCTCGAGGGCTTGAATAGATAAGCTCGAATACACAAGAGTCAATGGAAGCAATAATATCTAAGTACAGAAATAAGTTAAACAAGTTTGCCTTAAGAAGGCTAGCACAAAAGTAGCAACGATCGAAAAGGCAAGGCCTCCTGCCTGGGACCTCCTAACTACTCCTCGAAGCCGAACTCCATGTAGAAACAACCTTGGGATCCTCTGGCTCCTGGACTCCAACATATGATCGCAATAACCGGGAAAAGGGGAAAAAGAAGTAGCAAAGCAACCGTGAGTACTCATCCAAAGTACTCGCAAGCAAGGATCTACACTACATATGCATCGGTATCAATGAAATGGGTAGTATATGTGGACTGAACTGCAGAATGCCAGAATAAGAGGGGGAGAAGCTAGTCCTATTTAAGACTACGCTTCTGGCAGCCTCCATCTTGAAGCATGTAGAAGAGAGTAGCTGGTAAGTTCACAAAGTAACAATGTATAGCATAATCCTACCCAACGATCCTCTCCTTGTCACCCTGTGAGAGAGTGATCACCGGGTTGTCTCTGGAACTTATCTGGGTGTGTTTTATTAAGTATCTAGTTCTAGTTGTCATGAGGTCGGAATACAACTCCGGGTCGTCCTGTTACTGTGGACACGGCTATTCGAATAGATCAATCTTCCCTACAGGGGTGCACCACATTACCCGACACACTCGATCCCTCTGGCTAGGCACACTTTCCTGGGTCATGTCCAGCCTCGGCAGATCAACACGTCTCAGTCCTACCTAGGCTTACCAGAGAGGTCAGCACGCTGGTCTGCATCCTAATTGCGCAGGGGTCTTGGGCCCATCGCCCTTTGCACTCCTGCATGTTGCATGGGCGGCCGGAAGCAGACCTAGCCTCCCTAATACATGAGCAGGCGTTCCAGTCCAATCCGGCACGCGCCTCTCAACTGCTGACGTCCGGTAAGCTTCGGCTGATACTACGACGCCGGTTGCCCCATATCTTGTCCCACGTGGCGGTTAGTGCGTATAGGTCAATACCAACTCAGATCAAATACCCAATCTCGTTAAGCGTGTTATTTCAAGTATCCGCGGATGCCGACCAGGGATCAGGCCAACCTGGATGGAACCACCTGCCCCTTCAGCCCGCATATCCGAATCACTTGCGGGTACTCTATGAGCCGACCCGACTTTAGTCACATCATGTAACCTGTATAGTATGTATGTATGTATATACCCGTGATCACCTCCCGAAGTGATCACGGGCCGATAGTATAGCATGGCAGATGGAAAAGTATGTAAGGCCACTGATGACATTCTAGCAACCTATACTAAGCATTTAGGATTGTAGGTAAAGGTATCAACAGTAGTAACAAGGACAGGCTATGCAGCAGAATAGGATCATCCGAAAACAGTAACTGTACTCTAATGCAAGTAGTAGAGGGAAAGAGTAGGCGATATCGGGATGATCAGTGGGGGTTTGCTAGCCTGGAAGCTCGGCAGAGAAGGACGGGTCGTCAACACAGTAGTCGATCAGGGCAGCAGCAGTGGCGTCAGTCTCGAAGTCTAACGGAGAGGAGAGGGGGAGGAAACAATAAATACAATGCAAACAGATGCATGACGATGCATGACATGGCAATAAACGGCGCTAGGTGTGATCTAACACGGTACTAGGCGATACTGCCGAAGGGGGGAAACAACCGGGAAAGTATCCCCGGTGTTTGGCATTTTCGGACAGACGGACCGGAGGGGGCGGTTGCATGTTCGCTATGCTAGGGATGTGTGGCGGATGAACGGACTGCGTATTCGGATTCGTCTCGCCGTTCTGAGCAACTTTCATGTACAAAATATTTTCATCCGAGTTACGGATTATTTTATATTAATTTTCAAAGTTTTAATTCAATTTTAGAATTAACAGGATTAATTTAATTCGAAAATATGTTTACTGCATCAGCATGACATCAGTATGACATCAGCGGTCAATATTGACCGTTGAGTGGGTCAACTGACGCATGGGTCCCATGTGTCCTAGTCATAGTTTAACTAAACATAATTAATTTGTTTAATTAGTTAATTAGGTTAACTAAACAGAGTTAATTAGGTTAATTTATTCAATTAACTAATTAATTAATTATCTTAATTATTAATTATTATTATTTTTATTTATTTTTTTAAATGTTCTATGCGGTGGGCCCCGGGTGTCATTGGCCAGAGGCCATAGCGGGCAAACACGCCCGGTTACGGGCGTTGGGCACACGGGTGTGGGCGCCCGAGCATGGTCAGGTGCGGCCGGCGGCGGCCGTAGTGGCGGCTGGCGGCGGCGCACAGCGAGCGAGGCGATGTCGGGCTGGGGGCCTCGGCAGTCGGTGCGTGCGAGCGACGGCCGGAGCGGGGAGGTTGCGGGCCGCGGGCGGAGCGGCGAGCAGCGACAGAACGGCGCGGGCGCGCGGTCTCGTTGCAGGGGGGAGGCGACGCGAGGAGCAGGGGCGGCCGGTGTGGGGGCGCGCGCAGACGGCGGTAAGCTGCAGCGGCAGAGGGAGGCGGGCCTGCAGAGGCAAGCGCTGGTAGGGGGCTGTACGGGCAGGGCAGCGCGGCGTGCAGTGGGGAGCAGGGCGGCCGGGAGCAAAGCAGCAGCAGGGGGCCGGCCACGGGGCACGGGAGCGAGACGGCACCAGGGCAGGGTGGAGTGGAGGCCATGGGCAACAGGGGGGTGCGGGCGAGCCGGGACAAGGCTAGGGGCGTGTGCGCGCGCCAAAGGTCGCTGCAGGGAGGCTCGCCGGGCACCGCGGCTGCGGTGAACGCGCGGGCGAGCGCGGCTAGCGGACAGGAGCAGCGCGTGGGTGGCAGCGAGGCAGAGCAAGCAATGCACGAACAGCAGGTGGACATGACAGGAAGCAGGAGCAAGCGCCGCGAAGCTGGGCAAGCAAGGGGCGTGGGCAGCAGCAGTGCCAGAGCATCAGTAGCAGCAACAAGACAACAACAGTAGCAGCAGGCACGGTGCGGGCGGCGACGAACTACGGCCATGCTGGCACGGCGGCTAGAGATAACAGATCGAAAGGGGAGGCAGAGGGAAAGGCCCGAGGCTCACCTAGGAGCACAAGGAAGGCTCGGTGATAGCTTAGTAGCGCAGATGGTGGCCAGATTCGACGATGACGCCGGCGACCGAAAGTTGAAGAGGAGCTAGATCCGCTCGATGTAGTCCTTCCCGGCTCGAGCGCATCGTTGTAATAGGAGTAGAGGAGGCATTCGAAGCTCCGGGCAAAGTCTTAGCCGGCGGGGAAGAAGGCGACCGCGTGGGCGGAGCAGGCCATGGCGACGGTGGCTTGACCTGGTGCGGGGAAGAGGAAAAATGGCGCGGTGAAGAGGAGGGAATCGATCTAGGGTTCGTCCGAGAGAGAGACGGGAGGCTGGGTGTTGCTCTTATCCTCGGGGAGGGTCGCGGGATGGCCGGCACCTGGCAGTCGAAGCCATGGACGCGGCGCGTGCGTCCACGGCGTCTGTGATGAACAGGGAAGGAGACAGGGAGAGTTGGGCTGGGGGTGGATTGGTCTTGTTGGGCCGGTTGGCCCAGTTGGGGGGTTCATCTTATTTTTGTGTTGTTTTGTCTTTTCTTTTTCTTTTCTGTTTTATTTCTAGTTTCACTTTTATTTTAGATTAGATTATAAAAGTAGTCCCTAAATTACTCTAAATAAATATATTACTGCCACATAAGTTTGGGCAACTAAATAAGATAGTTCAATATTTTCTTATTTGTAAAAGGCTTTTAACTAATTGTTTTGCTACTGTCTTAATTTATTTTAGGACATTCAAACACTATAAAAATGTTGGTTCTCCATCAATAATATCTAGGGATTATTTGTCACACATAGAACATTTTAGTTTTAATGTTTGAAAACTTTTACCGTTTGACTTGATTTTGAATTTTGAATTCGAACGGGATTTGAATCAGAGTGAGTTTAGTAACAGTAACAGTGGTGATGTGGCATCCTTAGTAGAGGGTTACTGTAGCTTAATTATCCGGGTGTCACAATTCTCCTCCACTACAAGAAATCTCGTCCCGAGATTTAAGAGGGGGAGCAAGGGGGAACGATCTAGTTATGAAATTCTAACGAATCTTCTCAGTCTTAGTTGCTCTTCTCGAAGAGGTCGATCCATTACATTGATGTCTTCATTTCTCTGCTTCAGGTCATCATGATGAAGTCGGCATCCTTTCTTCGGGAACTCCATCATACTTACGATAGAATAAAGGGTGGGTATTCCGGGAGAACGGACCTTTGCAAGGTTGACTATCTAGTCGATAACATCGGGGAAGGTGGCGGAACGTAACTATCGAATTGAAACTTAAGAAAACATCAAGAGCAAAGTAAGGAGGTATCATGGGAAGTTTCGAGAGGGCGGGAATCGTTCGATGCCTGAAATAGGGCGTGAAAGGGGTTCAAAGCAACAGGAATAAGTATTGTGTCTGATTCCAGAATAGATCACTGGGGAGGTGGCCCGTGAATTATATACGAAGCCATACGTGAGGATTGACTTTGAGAACAGGGGTGTACAAGAGAGTCAGGTTTCGATCCTGTGGAACTGTCGGTTATGGGCCCACCATGTGGGTTAAAAGTAGAAAAGGCGCTGATAGCTTGCATGTTCGTGATAGCAAGGCACGTCATAGAAGAGACTGTCAGTTATGTTGGCAACAACTTCGATACCAAGGGCGAGGGACGAAGAGAATCATTCTCCTGCTTGTTGAACGAGGCGGACAAATAGGCAAAGTTCTCGTCCATCGGTGTCTACCGGAATGCTATCAACAAAAGCAACAGGGTCTTACTGACATGGTTGTACACCAAGGTGTTTACATAAGCAGAAGAATATTACTACTTAGATCATATAGATCACAAGAAAGGTTAAATAAAACAATGGAAAGGAAAATGTGATCATCATATTAAATAGAACAACGGAAAGGAAAATGTGTTTGAACACATATTTCAGGGGTATACCCTTCCCAAGGACAAGCAGAGCATGATATCCATGACATGATAGAAAGTAGAAAACTATTTAGGTAATGGGAGAGGAATTTCATGACATTACCCATACAACGGTGTTAGGATAAGTGATAAAGAAAATTTAGCATTGTGCTTCAAATGTTCTTATTGAAGATTGGAGTACCACAGACATGCTTCGAGATAGCATTGACATGGTCTTCAAGCAAGGTCGGACTTTGGATACTCAAAGGATTCATCAGGAACAACTTATAGAATAAGTCTTACAATTTCCTCATGGAAGTATGGTTAACCTTGCTAAGAAGAACTATAACCATAGGTCCCCCGGCAAGGTGTGCTAGGCATGACATCACCTTATCGGGTCAAAGACCAATGTTATAACTCTTGGGAGTATGTTCCAACCATCATATCTGACCGAGATTCACATCTGATTGGTGTCAGGATACCTCAGACTCAGGATGCCTGAGAAGGAAGGGCTGCAATACAATTTGATGAGATGGCGTTGCAAGATTCTCGGGAAATGAACTATGGAAGCAAGTTCCGAATCATGAGTTCATCATTAAACCAAGGAGAGGATGAGGAGGTGGCTGATGAACTCAGCGACAATTCCAAAAGATGGATTTCCACAATTATGTGAACAAGGAGATAACATTTTTCAGATCAAATGCTATAATGAGGTATGCTCGAGGAAAACATACTCAATTAAACATTGGTTGAAAGGTGCACTCGAAATATGGGCTTAGGCAGAATGATCAATGTTAGAATGGTGATTCGATAACAAATGGTCTAAGAATGAAATGTCGACCATTAACTTCAAAACAATAGGGTTGCTAGAAGTTTTGAATTCACACGTCATAGTTCAATTGTCAGTTTCCCGGTTAAAAACAACATGGGGACCAAGGAAGAATGGTGATGGTGAGAAGTATCACTATATCAAGAATTTTTAAAAGGTGGAGCAATCCTCACAACATCCTTGACATAAAAGATGGTAATACTTCAAGGTATAACATAATACAAGCTCGATAGCAAGCTGCACCCACAACATGAACAAGTTTGTGATGAAAGGAAGATAAGGATGCTGTCGATGGTAACTCAAATTACCAAGGGACAAGGATGGCACTTATCATCATGAATTCGACTGATATCCTGGAAGGAGTCAAAATGTTGATGATGATCACAACAAATTTTGTCGAGAGTCTCCATGAAGAAGCAATCGAACAGGGACTACATCAAGCAAAAGGACTAATGCAGCGAAAGAATGTTGGAACCATGGATACGCCACCAATTCAGAATCAAGTTTGCTATTCGAGGTGAAACGATAAGACAAGGAAGATCGACGTAAGCTTAGCTCATCGTCGAAAGTTGTGCTCCGGGAATAAGGACCAGGTACAAAGTTAAAATCAGCACGATAATTATATAACCGACCAGGCTAGGAATGACTTGAAGGATTATTAAACTCATAAGCAACGAAAATTACTTAGAGTTATTGAATCGGAGTGCGGAATCGATTCACTTATAGGTGTTCTCGAGTGACTATTAACCCAAAACCCGGGGGAAATCTAAAATCGGTGAGAAGCAATACTAGATGAAGACTCATAGGAAGCAACACAGTTCTTTGATATTCTCGAGATACAGGAGGGTAATACTCGAAGGAAGATCAAAATAGGGGTTGCGGAGATGTACTGTTCAGTAGAAGATAAGTGCTTTACCTTGTCTGGGAAATGGAATCAAGGAGAAAATATGGTCAAAACCACGATTGCAAAGGATCAATTCACAGATACCAGATGATATTATATCATGGAAATAGTTATTATTACAGGAAGCTTCCATGATAGGATCTACATCGTGTCCATGGGCATGAACACAAAGTTCAAGTTCGAATCCCACTTCTCCAATGCATAACCTTTCATTCACTTCTCGTCCTCGAAGAAGTTGTATGGTAGAAAATTATCTAGTAAAACACCAGAAGGGTATGACTAGTGAAAACCTTCGGGTTCATACGGTTTTTAGAGAAGGTACAGGTTCAACCCATCGGGGCATCTTAGAAACATATACCTCAAGCTTCAAGAGTAAATATCACCAGCTCAAAAGCAGACCATGGTTGGCCAAATCAGAGAATAGGATTTACCAATGGCATTATGTATCAAGGAAAGAACTCCAGGTTTTGAGAATATGCAAGAACGGTCGGATAATAATCCACCAAAGGATCTAGCGGACCGCAAAGGATCTAATGTGAGTAACGGTACTCAACCAGAAGAAGAAAGAATGCAAGGTGATCAGATTATAGAAACAACCGACTAACTCAAAGCTCAAATGTAAAGGAATTGCGATTTCCAAATCAAGGGATCAGAAGCAAACGCTCTAATTAAGGATGGATAAGTTGAGTAAGCTTAGGGGTACAATCGACAACAATTTGATTGGTCGAGATCCAGCTCATGTTTAAAACGACGTCTGAGCCGGAAGGATGAATTCTAGGATCTAATTAAGGATTGTGAGCATTCGCAACATATTGAATCAACGGACTCAAAATGATAATGACAAGGTATGCCAATAAGATTGCGAGACTTATGGGATTAACCATAATGCAAGCAAGCAAGAATTTCAAGAGCAATAGGCTGCTCAGGATTTTTGGAAGATCAAATGGTATTTCGAAGACTTTTGCAAAACACATGAACAACTGGGAATGAGTGGATACTCGATAATTGCGGGGAATTATCCGTAGGGGTATTCATGTGGCAAAGAACTGCAAGGCAGTAGGCACAAAGTATTCTCGGAACAATAGAGAGAATTTCGGGGTATCTTGTAATGACAAGATCAACGGGGAATGATTGTATGAATGGCAAGTGTACGTGGTTATCCATAGGGGTTTATCGATGGAAGGTAATTGCAAAAGCGATGGCACAAAGTCTCGAGAGAACATCGTAGAGTATCTTCGGAATCTTCTGGTGCAGCAGGCAATCATCTGTAATAAGGGGATCTCTGGGAGGAAGTAGTTACGAGAACCTAGAGTCAGAGTTGGTAAAATCAGTTAACCTGAATAGAAGAGAGATCAAAGTCCCAGAGTATAGACGAGGAGTAAAAGATCCTAATACCAGCCAATGGCGACGTGGGCCCATAAGCCACACAACCATGTTAGTAAAAGTTTTGCAATGACTAGACTCGACTTCGGCCAAGGAGTTTGGAAGGGGGATTTCTATAGGCAGTCGGCTCTCATACCAACATGTGACGCCCCCGATTTGACCGTACAGTAATCATACACGCAAATGGGTACGATCAAGATCAGGGACTCATGGGAAGATATCACAACACAACTCTAGACACAAATTAAAATAATACATGCTTTATATTACAAGCCAGGGGCCTCGAGGGCTCGAATAGATAAGCTCGAATACACAAGAGTCAGTGGAAGCAATAATATCTGAGTACAGACATAAGTTAAACAAGTTAGCCTTAAGAAGGCTAGCACAAAAGTAGGAACGACAGAAAAGGCAAGGCCTCCTGCCTGGGACCTCCTAACTACTCCTCGAAGCCAAACTCCACGTAGAAACAACCTCGGGATCCTCTGGCTCCTGGTCTCCAACATATGATCACAATAACCGGGAAAAGGGGAAAAAGAAGTAGCAAAGCAACCGTGAGTACTCATCCAAAGTACTCGCAAGCAAGGATCTACACTACATATGCATTGGTATGAATGAAATGGGTAGTATATGTGGACTGAACTGTAGAATGCCAGAATAACAGCGGGAGAAGCTAGTCCTATCGAAGACTACGCTTCTGGCAGCCTCCATCTTGAAGCATGTAGAAGAGAGTAGCTGGTAAGTTCACAAAGTAACAACGTATAGCATAATCCTACCCGACGATCCTCTCCTTGTCACCCTGTCAGAGAGCGATCACCGTGTTGTCTCTGGAACTTATCTGGGTGTGTTTTATTAAGTATCCGGTTCTAGTTGTCATGAGGTCCGAATACAACTCCGGGTCGTCCTGTTACCGTGGACACGGCTATTCGAATAGATCAATCTTCCCTGCAGGGGTGCACCACATTACCCGACACGCTAGATCCCACTGGCTGGGAACTGATGACCCACAAGTATATGGGATCAATCTCAGTCCTTTCGATAAGTAAGAGTGTCAAACCCAACAAGGAGCAGAAGAAAATGACAAGTGGTTTTCGGCAAGGTATTCTCTGCAAGCATTGAAATTATGATTAACGAGTAGTTTGATAGCAAGATAATTTGTAACGAGCAAGTAACGCTAACGGTAAAAAAAGTGCAGCAAGGTAGCCCAATCCTTTTGAGGCAAAGGACAGGACAAAATGGTCTCTTATGATAAGCAAAGAGTTCTTAAGGGTACACGGGAATTTCATCTAGTCACTTTCACCATGTTGGTTAGATTTGTGTTCGCTACTTTGATAATTTGATATTTGGGTGGACCAGTGCTTAGGTGCTGTTCTTACTCGAACAAACCACCTACTTATAATTAACCCCCTCGCAAGCATCCGCAACTACGAGAAAGGTATTAAGAATAAATTCTAAACATAGCATTAAACTTTTGGATCCAACCGGTCCCTTACGGAATAGCGCATAAACTAGGGTTTAAGCTTCTGTCACTCTCGCAAGCCATCATCTAATAATTAATCCACAATGCATTCCCTTAGGCCAAATATGGTGAAGTGTCATGTAGTCGACGTTCACATGACACCACTATGGGAATCACAACATACATATCATCTAAATATCGAACACATATAAAATTCACATGATTACTTGCAACAAGATTTCTCCTGTGACCTCAAGAACAAAAGTAACTACTCACAAATGATAATCATGCTCAAGATCAGAGGGGTATTAAATAGCATAATGGATCTGAACATATAATCTTCCACCAAATAAACCATATAGTAATCAACTACAAGATGTAATCAACACTACTAGTCACCCACAAGTACCAATCTATAGTTCTGGTACAAAGATTGAACACAAGAGATGGACTAGGGTTTGAGAGGAGATGGTGCTGTTTAATGTGTTGATGGAGATTGTCCTCCCCAAGATGGGAGAGTTGTTCGTGATGATGATGACGATGATTTCCCCCTCTGGGAGGGAAGTACCCCCGGCGGAATCGCTCCGCCAGAGGGCAAAATTGCTCCTGCCCAAGTTCCGCCTCGCGACGGTGGCACTTCATCCCGAAAGTCCTCTCCTTATTTTTTCTAGGTCAAAATGACTTATGTACCAGAAGATGGGCACCGGAGGTGGGCCGAGGAGGGCACAACCCACCAGGGAGCGCCTGGGATCCCTGGCGCACCCAGGTGGGTTGTGCCTACCTGGTGGCCCCCCTCTGGTAGTTATTAGCTCCAATAATTCCTATTTATTCCATAAAAATTCCTCTGGCTCGTGAGTTCTGCAGAATAGGTAGCCTGACGTAGCTTTTTCAGGTCCAGATTTCCAGCTACCGGAATTCTCCCTCTTTGTGTGAACCTTGCATATTATGTGAGAAAATGCATTAGAATTACTCCAAAAGGCATTATTATGCATAAAAACATTATAAATAACAATAGGTAAACATGATGCAAAATGGACATATCAACTCCCCCAAGCTTAGACCTCGCTTGTCCTCAAGCGAAAACCGAAATCGAGAAACATGTCCACATGATTAGAGAGAGAGGTGTCGATAAAAACAAAATACGGACATAGAAGCATCATGTAAATTATTATAACAGCAACAAACTTTAACATAAAACTTTTATCATAGAACTTTTATCATAGACTTCTCATGAATAAGTAACAATTCATCACAACATCGAAGTATAAAGCATAAACTCTATTTAAAACCAACAAACTATGTTCTCAGTCAACTTTGCAACTACAATTCATCATGTTTTCTGGAAGGGTCACGTATCGGAGCCTTTAGGCAAGTCCACATACTCAACCATCATATAGTCTTCTATGATTGCTAACACTCACCGCATACACATGAGCAAAACATTTCAACCGGACACATAGAAAGATAGGGGCTTATAATTTCGCCTCCCAACGTATTCACCTCAAGGGTCATGTCAACAATAATAACTCATGCTACCCATATCCAACTGGATATATGTGCCTAAATCTTTCGTCACCACATGATGCTTGCCAAAAGAGAAAAATAAAAAGGAATAGAGAGAAAAACTATGACTCTTGCATGAAAGTAAATACATAAAAGTAAATGATAGGCCCTTCGCAGAGGGAAGCAGAGGTTACCATGCACTTTTTGTTTGTAAGCTCAATCCCTTAGTGCAAAAGAACGTCACATTATATTGCCCCCTATGATAGCAACCTTTATTATGCAGTCCGTCGCTTTTATTCTTTGCCATCACAAGTCCGTACAACGCTAAATTTTCTCTTACACTAAATGATCTAACACTTTTAGAAGCAATTTTTATTGCCTTATTGCACCGATGACAACTTACTTGAAGGATCTTACTCAATCCATAGGTAGGTACGATGGACTCTCAAAACAAGATTTGGGTTTAAGGGTTTTTGGATGCAAAAGTAGTATCTCTACTTGGTGCGGAATTTTTGGCTAGCAAAGATGGGGCAAGCACCACATGTTAAAGGATCTATGACAATATAGCTTCTATGTGAATATGAATAAACATAAATCATTATGTTGTCTTCCTTGTCCAACGTCAACAATTTTGGCATATAATATTTTGATGGGGGCTCACAATCACAAAATATTTCCAAGATAGTGTATTTGCATGTGAATCTTCTCTTCCCTTATTAATTCTTTCATGAATTGCATCATTGACCAATGCTATGTTTGTAAATCTCCAATAAAATTTTCTACTTATACTCTTCCTTATGTGGTGTCATTACTTACCATAAGATTAGCATATGATCTTTTTCATTTATTTCCTTTCTTTTTATTGAAACATGAAAGTAAAGAAAGCAAACCTCAAACTAAACTTTATTATATATCTCGCACATGATTACAAAGATAGATCACTAAGCAAACTCTCAAAAAGAAAGGATCGAACTAAACTTTTATTCATCTAAAGCAAAAGATAACTATGGATCAAACTAAGGTAAATAAAGGCAAGAGATAGTGGAGGTGATACGATACCGAGGCACCTCCCCCAAGCTTGGCGCAAGCCAAGGGGAGTGCCCATACCCGATACTCAATTTTCTTTTGGTGATGAAGAAGGAGGTGGTGGTGATGATGTAGAGCGTTTGTCTTTCTTCCTTAGCTTACGCTTGAGGATGGAATTCTCCTCCTTCAATTCACCAATTTCCTGCTCAAGCTCCAATACCTTTTTGCATAAATCTTGCTTGTTTTCCTGCAAAAGACGAAAGGGGATAAACTGGATCTTAGGCTTCTTTGGTTTGTTGGGGAGACTCGACTTCTTAAATTCTACGTGCATGTCCCCAGGTTGAGGAAATGGGGCTTTATCCTCGTCTGAGCTCGTCTCCTCCTCCCCTTTAGGATCATATTCTTATTCTTCCTCCGAAGTCCAGCTATAGTGCTCCACATCCCCATAAACCTTAGGGTTTGCGATATAATCAGCAACATAGCTCTCACCCTCCGAGTCTTGGGATGACATATTTTCAGATCTGTCAGGAAAATGGTGAAAAAAGAAAATAGAATATTTCTCCGCGATGCGATGGTCAATAGGTTCGGGGGGTATATAAAGATTTTTCATCTTGGGAAACAAGCAAACGGAAGAAAAACGGAGTCCGGAAGGTACCCGAGGTGGGCACAACCCACCTGGGCATGCCTTCCTGGTTGTTCCTTATTTTCCTAATTTTTGTTATATTCCAAAACGGACAGAAAATATTTTTGCAGATTTTTTGGAGTCCGTTTACTTACCGTATCACGTACCTCCTTTTTTTCATGATTCTGGAGTGTTCCGGAAGGTTTCTTTTATGTGTTCTTCGAGTGTCATAGTTTGGATAACATTGCTTTCAACATTAATGGGCATACCTGAGATATAATGTTTTATTCGTTGCCCATTAACAACCTTCAGGTTAGTACCTTCGGCATTATTTATTTTGATAGCTCCAGATCGATAAACCTCCTCAATAACATAGGGTCCTTCCCATTTGGAGAGGAGTTTTCCTGCAAAGAATCTGAAACGAGAGTTGAACAAAAGAACATATTCTCCAACCTTGAACTCACGCTTTTGGATTCTTTTATCATGCCATCTTTTAGCTTTTTCTTTAAATAACTTGGCATTTTCATAAGCTTGGGTTCTCCATTCATCTAATGAGCTAATATCAAATAACCTCTTCTCATCAGCAAGTTTGAAATCATAGTTGAGTTCTTTAATTGCCCAATAAGCTTTATGTTCTAACTCAAGAGGTAAATGACAAGCTTTTCCATAAACCATTTTATAAGGAGACATACCCATAGGATTTTTATATGTTGTTCTATAAGCCCAAAGTGCATCATCTAATTTCTTAGACCAATTCTTCCGGGACCTATTGACAGTCTTTTGTAAAATTAATTTTATTTCTCTATTGCTAAGTTCAACTTGACCACTAGACTGAGGATGATAGGCTGATGCAATTCTATGGTTAACATCATATTTGCAAGCATTTTACGGAAAGCACCATGAATAAAGTGTGAACCACCATCATTCAATAAATATCTAGGGACTCCAAACCTAGGAAAAATAACTTCTTTAAGCATTTTAATAGAGGTGTTGTGATCAGCACTACTAGTTGGAATAGCTTCTACCCACTTAGTAACATAATCAACAGCAACCAAAATATGAGTATACCCATTAGAGGAAGGAAAAGGTCCCATGTAATCAAATCTCTAAACATCAAATGGTTCAACAGTAAGTGAATAATTCATAGGCATTTCTTTACTCTTATCGATATTACCTATTCTTTGACATTCATCACAAGATAAGATGAACTTACACGCATCCTTGAAGAGAGTAGGCCAATAAAACCCAGATTGCAGTACCTTGTGAGCAGTTCTGTCTCCCGCATGATGTCCTCCATAAGCTTCGGAGTGACATTTCCATAGGATTTGTTCCTATTCATGCTCAGGTACAGAACATCTAATAATACCATCTACTCCTTCTTTATAAAGATGTGGGTCATCCCAAAAGTAATGTCTTAAATCATAGAAGAATTTTTCTTTTCTTGGTATGTGAAACTAGGTGGTAAATATTTAGCAACAATGTAATTAGCATAGTCAGCATACCAAGGAGTACTATTAGAAACATTTATTGCAGCTAACTGCTCATCAGGAAAACTATCATTAATAGGTAGTGGGTCATCAAGAATATTTTCAAGCCTAGACAAGTTATCAGCTACGGGGTTCTCCGCTCCTTTTCTATCAGTGATATGCAAATCAAATTCTTGTAGCAAGAGAACCCATCGAATAAGCCTAGGTTTGGCATCTTTCTTTTCCATACGATACTTTATTGCAGCATGATCAGTGTGAACAATTACTTTTGAATCTACAATGTAGGATCTGAATTATCACAAGCAAACACCACTGCTAGAAATTCTTTTTCAATAGTAACATAATTTCTTTGTGCACTGTCTAGAGTTTTACTTGCGTAGTGAATAACATTCAGTTTCTTACCAACTCTTTGTCCTAGAACAGCACCAACAACATAATCACTAGCATCACACATAATTTCAAAAGGCAAGTTCCAATCAGGTGGTTGAACAATAGGTGCAGAAATTAAGGCTTTCTTGAGTGTTTCGAAGGCTTCTAAACAATCATCATCAAAAACAAAAGGAATATCCTTTTGCAAAAGATTTGTAAGAGGCCTAGAAATTTTAGAAAAGTCTTCGATAAATCTCCTATAGAAACCAGCATGACCAAGGAAACTACGAATACCTTTGATATCTTTAGGACATGGCATTTTCTCAATTGCATCAACCTTAGCTTTGTCCACCTGAATACCTCTTTCAGAAATTTTATGGCCCAAAACAATACCTTCGTTAACCATAAAGTGGCACTTCTCCCAATTCAAGACAAGATTTGTTTGCTCACATCTCTGTAAAACTCGATCAAGATTGCTTAAACAATCATCAAAAGACTTCCCATAAACAGAAAAGTCATCCATGAAAACCTCAACAATCTTTTCACAAAAGTCAGAGAATATAGCAGTCATACATCTTTGAAAGGTAGCAGGTGCATTGCATAAACCAAAAGGCATACGTCTATAAGCACAAGTTCCAAAAGGACAAGTAAAAGTGGTCTTTTCTTGATCAGGTTGAGAAACAAGTATTCGTGAAAAACCAGAATATCCATCAAGGAAGAAAAAATGTGTGTGCTTAGATAATCTTTCTAGCATTTGATCAATAAAAGGCAGAGGGTAATGATCTTTTCTAGTTGCTTTGTTTAATTTTCTAAAATCAATTACCATTCTATAGCCTATAACAATTCCTTGTGGAATAAGTTCATTCTTATCATTAGGAACAATAGTAATACCTTCTTTCTTAGGGACACACTGGACAGGACTTACCCATCTACTATCAGCTATAGAATAGATTATACCTGCTTCCAGAAGTTTTAATATTTCCGTTCTTACCACTTCTTTCATATTCGGATTTAACCGATGTTGGTGATCAACAACGGGTTTAGCATCAGGTTCCATATTAATCTTGTGCTGACATAGAGTGGGACTGATGCCCTTAAGATCATCAAGAGTATATCCAATAGCAGCTCGGTGCTTCCTTAGAACTTTCAACAATCTTTCTTCTTCTTTTTCTGAAAGGTTAGCACTAATAATAGTAGGATATATCTTCTTATCATCAAGATAAGCATATTTCAAAGTGTCTGGCAATTGTTTTAATTCAAACATAGGATCACCTTTAGGTGGAGGAGGACCTCCTAGAGTTTCAATAGGCAAATTGTGTTTAAGCAGAGGACGTTGTTCAAAGAAAATCTTATCTATTTCATTTCTTTCCTGCATATGTAAATCATTTTCATGGTCTAGCAGATATTGTTGTAAAGGATCAGTAGGAGGTACAACAATAGAAGCAAGACCAATAATTTCATCCTTACTAGGCAATTCTTTCTTGTGATGCTTTCTACTAAACTTGGAAAAATAAAAATCATGAGACTCATCACCAAAACTAACACCGACAGTTTGTTCCTCACAATCTATTTTAGCATTAACGGTGTTCAAGAAAGGTCTACCAAAGATAATGGGACAAAAGTCATCTTGTGGGGAACCAAGAACAAGAAAATCAGTAGGGTATTTTATTTTCCCACACAAGACTTCAACATCTCTAACAATCCCAAGTGGTGCGATGGTGTCTCTATTAGCAAGTTTAATAGTAACATCTATGTCTTCTATCTCAGCGGGTGCTATGTCATTCATAATTTCTTGATATAAAGTAAAAGGAATAGCACTCACGCTAGCACCTATGTCACATAAACCATGATAACTATGATCACCTATTTTAACTGAGACAACAGGCATGCCAACAACAGGTCTATGTTTATCCTTTTCATCGGTTTTGGCAATTCTAGCAGCTTCATCACAGAAGTAAATAACATGCCCATCTATATTTTCAACAAGGAGATCCTTAACCATAGCAACACTATTTTCTACCTTGATTTGTTCAGCTGGTTTAGGTGTTCTAATATAACTTTTATTGACCACAGTTGAAACTTTAGCATGTTCCTTCATCCTAACAGGGAAAGTTGGTTTTTCAATATAAGCAGTAGGAACAACTGGATCAACATTATAAATAATAGTTTCATCTTTAGCTATTACTGGTTCTTTAATTTCTTCTTTAATAGGTGGGTGATATTTAAACCACTTCTCCTTAGGGAGATCAACATGAGTAGCAAAAGATTCACAAAAGGAGGCTACTATCTCAGAGTCTAGTCCATATTTAGTGCTAAACTTTTGAAAAGCATCGGTATTCATAAAAGATTTAACACAATCAAACTTAAGCTTAATACCTGACTCTTTACCTTTGTCGAGTTCCCAATCTTTAGAGTTGCGTTTAATTCTTTCTAAAAGATCCCACCGGAATTCAATAGTCTTCTTCATAAAGGAACCAGTACAAGAAGTATCGAGCATGGATCGATCATTATGAGAAAGCCGAGCATAAAAATTCTGAATAATAATTTCTCTTGAGAGCTCATGGTTGGGGCATGAATATAATATTGACTTAAGCCTCACCCAAGCTAGAGCGATACTTTCTCCTTCACAAGGCCAAAGTTATATATATAATTTCGATCACGATGAACTAGATGCATAGGATATTTTTTTTGGTGAAACTCTAATTTCAACCGATTCCAATTCCAAGACCCAATATCATCGCATAGCCTATACCATGCCAATGCTTTTCCCTTCAAAGATAATGGGAAAACCTTCTTCTTAGCTTCATCTTCGGGTAAACCTGCGAGCTTAAACAATCCACAAATTTAATCCACATATATCAAGTGCATATCAGGATGTTCGGTTCCATCTCCTGCATAAGGATTAGCTAGCAGTTGTTCTATCATACCCGAAGGAATTTCTTATTCAGTATTTTCAGTAGGTGCAGTGGGTTGAGGGGAAACTAATTGTGGTTCCGATTGAGGTGAAGATACCCCGAACAAACCCCTCAAAGGATTGTTCTCCATAGTAACAAGTGAAAATAAATTTCAGCACATAGTAATAATTTTTCCTTACCAATTTACACTTACCAAGTGCGCTTCACTCCCCGGCAACGGCACCAGAAAAGTGCCTTGATGAACCACAAGTATATGGGATCAATCATAGTCCTTTCGATAAGGAAGAGTGTCGAACCCAACGAGGAGCAGAAGGAAATGACAAGCGGTTTTCAGCAAGGTATTCTTTGCAAGCACTGAAATTATAATTAACGAGTAGTTTGATAGCAAGATAATTTGTAACGAGCAAGTAACGCTAACGGTAACAAAAGTGCATCAAGGTAGCCTAATCCTTTTGAGGCAAAGGACAGGCCAAAACGGTCTCTTATGATAAGCAAAGCATTCCTGAGGGTACACGGGAATTTCATCCAGTCACTTTCACCATGTTGGTTTGATTTGTGTTCGCTATTTTGATAATTTGATATGTGGGTGGACCAGTGCTTAGGTTCTGTTCTTACTTGAACAAACCTCCTACTTATGATTAACCCCCTCGCAAGCATCCGCAACTATGAGAAAAGTATTAAGAATAAATTCTAACCATAGCATTAAACTTTTGGATCCAATCGGTCCCTTACAGAATAGCGCATAAACTAGGGTTTAAGCTTCTGTCACTCTCGCAACCCATCATATAACAACTAATCCACAATGCATTCCCTTAGGCCCAAATATGGTGAAGTGTCATTTAGTCGACGTTCACATGACACCACTAAGGGAATCACAACATACATATCATCAAAATATCGAACACATATAAAATTCACATGACTACATGCAACAAGATTTCTCCCGTGACCTCAAGAAAAAAAGTAACTACTCACAAATGATAATCATGCTCAAGATCAGAGGAGTATTAAATAGCATAATGGATCTGAACATATAATCTTCCACCAAATAAACCATATAGTAATTAACTACAAGATGTAATCAACACTACTAGTCACCCACAAGTACCAATCTATAGTTCCGGTACAAAGATTGAACACAAGAGATGAATTAGGGTCTGGCGGAATCGCTCCGCCGGAGGGCAAAATTGCTCTAGCCCAAGTTCCACCTCGAGACGGCGGCGCTTCTTCCCAAAAGTCCTCTCCTTATTTTTTCTAGGTAAAAATGACTTATATACCTGAAGATGGGCACCGGAGGTGGGCCGAGGAGGGCACAACCCACCAGGGCGCGCCTGGGATCCTTGGCATGTCCAGGTGGGTTGTGCCCACCTGGTGGGGCCCCTCTGGTAGTTATTCGCTCCAATAATTCTTATTTATTCCATAAAAATTCCTCATGAAGTTTCAGCTCATTTTGAGTTGTGCAGAATTGGTAGCCTGACGTAGCTTTTTCAGGTCCAGATTTCCAGCTGCCGGAATTCTCCCTCTTTGTGTGAACCTTGCATATTATGAGAGAAAAGGCATTAGAATTACACCAAAAAGCATTATTATGCATAAAAACATTATAAATAATAGTAGGTAAACATGATGCAAAATGGACATATCAGGCACACTTTCCTGGGTCATGTCCGGCCTCGGCAGATCAACACGTCGCAGTCCTACCTAGGCTTAACAGAGAGGTCAGCACGCCGGTCTACATCCTAAGCGCGCAGGGGTCTTGGGCCCATCGCCCTTTGCACTCCTGCATGTTGCGTGGGTGGCCAGAAGCAGACCTAGCCCCCCTAATACAAGAGCAGGCGTTCCAGTCCAATCCGACGCGCACCGCTCAACTGCTGACGTCCGGTAAGCTTCGGCTGATACTACGACGCCGGTTGCCCATATCTTGTCCCACGTGGCGGTTAGTGCGTATAGGTCAATACCAACTCAGATCAAATACCCAATCTCGTTAAGCGTGTTATTTGAAGTATCCGTGAATGCCGAACAGGGATCAGGCCCACCTGTCTCCTAGGTGGTCACAACCTGCCCTGTCGCTCCGCCACAAAGTAACACTCGGGGGCCGTCGGGAACCCAGGCCCACCACTACCTGGATGGAACTACCTGCCCCTTCAGCCCCCATATCGGAATCACTTGCGGGTACTCTACGAGCCGAGCCGAGCCGACTTTAGTCACATCATGTAACCTCTATAGTATGTATGTATGTATATACCCGTGATCACCTCCCGAAGTGATCACGGCCCGATAGTATAGCGTGGCAGATGGATAAGTATGTAAGGCCATTGATGACATTCTAGCAACCTATACTAAGCATTTAGGATTGCAGGTAAAGGTATCAACAGTAGTAACAAGGACAGGCTATGCAGCAGAATAGGATCCTCAGAAAACAGTAACAATACTCTAATGCAAGCAGTAGAGAGAAAGAGTAGGCGATATCGGGATGATCAATGGGGGTTTGCATGCCTGGAAGCTCGGCAGAGAAGGATGGGTCATCAACACCGTAGCCGATCGGGGCAGCAGCAGTCGCGTCAGTCTTGAAGTCTAACGGAGAGGAGAGGGGGAAGAAATAATAAATACAATGCAAACAGATGCATGACGATGCATGACATGGCAATAAACGGCTCTAGGTGTGATCTAACACGGTACTAGGCAATACTGGCGAAGGGGGGAAACATCCGGGAAAGTATCCCCGGTGTTTGGCATTTTCGGACAGACGGACCGGAGGGGGGTGGTTGCATGTTCGCTATGCTAGGGACGTGTGGCGGACGAACGCACTACGTATTCGGATTCCTCTCGTCATTCTGAGCAACTTTCATGTACAAAGTATTTTCATCCGAGTTACGGATTATTTTATATTAATTTTCAAAGTTTTAATTCAATTTTAGAATTAATAGGATTAATTTGATTTGAAAATATGTTTACTACATCAGCATGACATCAGTATGACATGCGGTTAATATTGACCGTTGACTGGGTCAACTGACGCATGGGTCCCATATGTCATAGTCATAGTCATAGTTTCACTAAACATAATTAATTTGTTTAATTAGTTAATTAGGTTGACTAAACAGAGTTAATTAATTCAATTAACTAATTAATTAATTATCTACATTATTATTATTTTTTTAAACGTTATGTGCGGTGGGCCCCGGCTGTCATTGGCTAGAGGCCATAGCGGGCGAACGGGCGTGGTTATGGGCGCTGGGCGCACGGGCGTGGGCGCCCGAGCGAGGTCAGGCGTGGCCCAGGTGGCGGTTGCGGCGGCCGGCAGCGGCGCACAGCGAGCAAGGCGATGTCGGGCAGGGGGCCTCGACGGTCGGCGCGTGCGAGCGACGGCCGGAGAGGGGAGGCTACGGGGCGTGGGAGGAGCGGCGAGCAGCGACAGAACGGCGTGGGCGCGCGGTCTCGCTGCAGGGGGAGGCGACACGAGGAGCAGGGGCCGCCGGTGTGGGGGCACGCACGGACGGCGGCAAGCGGCAGCTGCAGAGGGAGGCGGGCCTGCGGTGGCGGTCGCCGATAGGGGGCTGTACGGGCATCGCAGCGTGGCATGCGGCGGGGAGCAGGGCGGCCGGGAGCAAAGCAGCAGCAGGGGACCGGCCACGGGGTGCGGGAGCGAGGCAGCACCAGGGCGGGGCGGAGTGGAGGCCAGGGCCAACAGGGGGGTGCGGGCGAGCCGGGACGAGGCTAGGGGCGCGTGCGCGCCAAAGGGCGCTGCAGGGAGGCTCGCCGGGCGCGGCGGCTGCGGTGAGCATGCGAGCGAGCGCGGCTAGCGAACAAGAGCGGCGCGCGGGTGGCAGCGAGGCAGAGCAAGCAACGCACGAACAGCAGGTGGATATGGCAGGAAGCAACAGCAAGCGCCGAGAGGCTGGGCGAGCAAGGGGCGTGGGCAGCAGCAGTGCCAGAGCATCAGTAGCAGCAATAAGCCAACAACAGTAGCAACAGGCACGGTGCAGGCGGTGACGAACTACGGCCATGGTGGCATGGCGGCTAGAGATAACAGATCGAAAGGGGTGGCAGAGGGAAGGCCCGAGGCTCACCTAGGAACACAAGGAAGGCTCGGTGATAGCTTAGTAGCGCAGATGGTGGCCGGATTCGACGACGACGCCGGCGACCGAAAGTTGAAGCGGAGCTCGATCCGCTTGATGCAGTCCTTCCCAGCTCGAGCACATCATTGTAGTCGGAGTAGAGGAGGCATTTGAAGCTCCTGCTGAAGTCTCAGCCGGCGGGGAAGAAGGCGACCGCGTGGGCAGAGGAGGCCATGGCGACGGTGGCTTGACTTGGTGCGGGGAAGAGGAAAAATGACGCGGTGAAGAGGAGCGAATCGATCTAGGGTTCATCCAAGAGAGAGACGGGAGGCTGGGTGTTGCTCTTATCCTTAGGGAGGGTGGTGGGATGGCTGGCACCTGGCAATCGAAGCCATGGACGCAGCGCGTGCGTCCACGGTGTCTGTGATGAACAAGGAAGAAGGAGACAGGGAGAGTTGGGCTGGGGGTGGATTGGGCTTGTTGGGCCGGTTGGCCTAGTGGGGGGGTTCATTTTATTTTTGTGTTGTTTTGTCTTTTCTTTTTCTTTTCTATTTTATTTCTAGTTTCACTTTTATTTTAGATTTATATATTATAAAAGTAGTCCCTAAATTAGTCTAAATAAATATATTCCTGCCACATAAGTTTAGGCAACTAAATAAGATAGTTTAATATTTTATTAATTGTAAAATTCATTTAACTAATTGTTTTGCTACTGTCTTAATTTAGTTTAGGACATTCAAACACTATAAAAATGTTGGTTCTCCATCAATAATATCTAGGGATTATTTTTCACACATAGAACATTTTAGTTTTAATGTATGAAAACTTTTACCATTTGACTTGATTTTGAATTTTGAATTCGAGCTGGATTTGAATAAGAGTGAGTTTTGTAACAGTAACAGTGGTGACGTGGCATCATTAGTAGAGGGTTACTATAGCCTAATTATCCGGGCATCACTCCTCAACACTTTAACTGTGGGTGAGGATAGGGGCGTCTCGAAAGCCGGGGCCACTAGTCTTTAATTCCCTTCTGTGCATTACTTTGCTTTATTCATAGGGAAATGTTTGACTGCTAGAGATCAAGGTGGTACACTGTGTGCCCCCGACCTCGCCATTTTATGTTGTGCACTTCACAATGATAACAATTGTATTGGCGCTATCATTGCGCACCGCCGGCACACTAACTGGATGAAGGGCAAAATTCATGGTGGTATTTATGCTACTCGCCTAGCGAGACACTTTAATGTTCAGATACGCCCCCATGATTACTTGTTGCCAAGAGTTTATCTAGATCACCAGTCGATGGAGGACCACCACTTTATGTATTCTCCTGTGCCTCCGCACCACATTCGTTATAACTTGGTTTTTAGCGAGGAAACTCATGATACTATTCTGTTGCCTGCACCTGCTTTGTTTGATTCTCATGCCAGGAACGGATACACCATCCTACCATAGGACATTGTTGCTTACCGGAATGCATTAGCAGTGGCAGAGGAGGAGCCCTAGGAGTGGGACGCTCAGGTGCCGCCGCCTCAGCACTTTCACATGGGACCGGATGGCTACTGCGGATGGTGATTACCAAGCTAGGCGAAGCCTAAGCTTGTGGGAGTACGTATTTCCCACTGACATTACATTCATGTTCACACATTTCATTCCAAGTTGTCGGTGTTCATCCTTTTTCATTGTATAATCCATGTTAGTTTTATTTTCTCGCTTTCTTCTTGTGTGTTTGAAAAACTTTGAGAAAATCCAAAAATATTTCTCACTTCTTTTCCTTTTTTCTTTCTAGTTTAAATTAGTTGTAGCATTAAAAGAAAACCCAAAAAGATTTCCCGTTCTTCTTTTTCTTATTGGGAGCTTTCCCGTGTAAATAGTTTTCTCATTTTTGTTTTTCCTTCTTTAGTTTGCTTTCTTCAAGAAAAATCAAAAACTCCAAAAATATTTTAGTGTGTTTTTCTGAAATTCTTTTCTTTCATTGAGTCATTATGAGGAGAAAACTGTAACACCTCATGTATTAAGCTACGGTGATCACCCTTTTGATTATGCCAAGTCATCATGATCAACAGTGCTTAATCATCATTAGTATCTTATCTCTTTTCAAATTCAAACTCAAATGGAAATTCAAACTAAAAGTGGGAAATAAAAGTTGTTCAAATCAGAAACTAAAATGTTCATTAAATGACTAAAATTCCAGAGACCATTCTAAAATTATAATCAACATATACTAAATTAGTAAAGTGACTCAAAGAACAATAAAACAGTACCAAACAGCACTATTTAATCCTTCTACAATTAAATAAAATCCAAATGAAATGATATGGACATCAAACTATTTCTAGCAGTGGCTAATATTGCACTGTAATTATTGGGCTAAGACACATATTTTACAAAACAGTATTTGAGCCCACACATTTTTGCAAAATAGTGAAACAAAAGAAAATAGAAAAGAAAGCGAAGAAAAGAAAACGGCAACGGAACCTGGGCCTCGAGTGCACAGGGAGGCCCAGCCCCCCTAGCGCCGTCCCCTACCCCCCCATTGCTCCTCCCTGCGCTACTGTCGCCGCGCCCGCAATGCCGCGCCCCGGCCCCCCCTTCTCCCCTGGTCGACAACGCGCTGGCGCCCGCCCGATAAAGCCGCAGCTCCCGCGCTCCTCTGGCCTTCCGCCCCTCGCTCGCTCTACCCCTTCTCCAGATCCATTCCCCCCTCACCCGAACGCAGCCACCGCCACGGCCTCGTCGTGCGCGTGGCCACCGGCCGCCGCCTTTCGTTCGCCCGCGTCAGGGAGCTTCCCCGCTGTTGCCTATGCCGATTGCGGCCACTTTCCCCGAGCTCGGAGGCCCTGCCCCGTCGGCTTCGCGGTCGTCTTCAACCTCCGTCCGCCTTGGGCCGCCGCACGCCAATGCCGTCTCCGGCCACCTCGACTCTTCCTCGGGCCTTCCCAGCAACGGAAGTGAGCGCCGCACATTTCCCCTCTCTTCCCTACTTCTGTCACTACCCGTAGTTGCGTCCCCCGTCGAAGGCCGAGCTCGCCGCCGCCGCCTTGCTTCGCCGCCGCGGCCACAGCCAGTCGGGCTCGCCTTCGAGCGCGGCAAAGTGCTCCGGGCACTGCCAGGCCGCCTCCTAGCCAGTCTGTTTCCCCTCCCATGCCTTCTATCGCTGTTAGCATCCACGGCCGAACTCCGGTGGCCGCCCACGTCGTCGCCGTCGTCGCTTCGGTCACCTCCGCATCCAGCCGATCACCCCGCGTGACGCGCGCCGCTCTGCTCGATCCAGCGAGCCAAAGAACGCCGAAAACTGAGCACCACAGAACAAATCCGGGCCCGTCGGAGTTGCTCGTCGTCGCGTGAGTTTGCCGGGGAGCTCCGGTGGCCGGCGTCCACCTGGCGCTGACCTGGCCAGCCGGGGCCCGCCCCCAGTGCCACTGCCCCTAGGCCCAGTGGGGTCCGTTGACCAGTCAGCGCTGCTGACTGGGCAACCCGTGTCACTGACACGCGGGCCCCACCGCTAAAATGTTTTAAATAAATAGATAAAATGTTAGTTAATTAAATAATTAATTAATTAACTTAATTAGTCACTGACGAGTGGGCCCATGTTAATTAGTTAGGTAGTTAGGTTAGTTAAACTCAGTTAGTTAGCCACTGAGTATGACAGGTGGGTCCCGCAGGTCAGGTTTGACCTGGACCAGCCGGTTTGACTAGATGACGTCATGCTGATGCAGAGATGATGCAATAATTCATTCTGTTAATTAAAATAATTCCAGAAATTAATAAAAACTTTAGAAAATCATATCTTTTAATCCGTAATTCGGATGAAAATACTTTCTACATGAAAATTGCTCAGAACGACGAGACGAATCCGAATACGCGGTCCGTTCATCCGTGACACGTCTCCAACTTCTTGAGCATGGGACTTTTCCCCCTCCGGTTCGCCTGTCTGAAAATGCAACTTCGGGAAAACTTTCCCTGATGTTATTCCCCCTTCACCTATGTCGTGTAGCACTACGATAGGTCACCCCTAGGACCGTGTATCATATTGTCATGCATCTGTTTGCTTGTATTTACTATTTCCTCCCCCTCTTCTCTCTCGTTAGACCCCGACACCGACGTCGTCCCCGAGACCGACGCAGCTCAGGAGCCAGACGACACCGTTGACGACCTTGCCCTTGCCGCCGAGCAACCAGGCAAGCCCCCCCCCCCCTTTGATCATCCCGATATCGCCCATTCTAATTTCTCATGCTTGCATTAGAGTTGCTGCTGCTACTGCTTTACCTATTCTAATGCATAGCCTGTTTATTGTAACCTGCTGTTGATAATTACCTGCATATCCTAAACTGCTTAGTATAGGCTGGGTAGAGACCTATCAGTGACCCCCACTTTTCCCGACTGCCCCGCTGGATTTTCCGAAGACCCGATCAACGGGATTGAAGACCAGGCCCCGGCACCGCACATCACCGCCCCTTAGTTGTAACGACACTGCAGCATTACTATCGAGTGCCGAGGGTGATACCTCGTGTAGCACTTCTGATGTTAACTCTGTAGAGTAGTTATTCGGTCGTGGTCATCGAGGGTGATTCCTCCTTCACCACTTCCGATAACGACGCTGTCGTACAACACCTCAAGTGTGAACCCATCGAGGGTGATTCCTCCGAGTTCACCTTGACGGATACATCGAGTGGGAATTCAACGAGGGTGATACCTCGGAATCCCCTGATGTTATGGACACACGGATACTTGGACCTTACACTGTTACTTGGATAGGCGGGTCGACCCTGAGGGGTACCCGCGTGCGCCTAAGTGGCGAGTGTTGTGAAGACGGGTTGCCTGTATGGGGCCCGAGTGATGAATACGAGGCGTGGTCGGGCATTCTTGTCCCTTGCCGCAAGTCCTCGAGACGGGGCGATGGGGTCACATCTTTCGTGAGTCTCTGCTCGTAACCACAAGCCCCTAGTCCACTAACGATTTGGATATTTGATACGAGCAGGCCTCTGGCCTGATAGCACTAACCATCACGTGGGAAGAGTTATGGGCACTCTGCATCGTATGCATCAGTCAAAAGCTTTGTCAGACATCCAGTTCAGCATTGCGGCCGGGACGGACCGGCGCCCCCCCGGTGCCTGGCTTCCCCCTGCATGCAACGACTCGGAGTGCACAGGGCGATGGCCCAAGACCTCTGAGCGCTTAGGATGTAGACCGACGGGGACCTCTCTGCTGAGCTGTAGATAGGGCTGCGGTGTATCGTTTGGCCGAGGCCGGGCATGACCCAGGAAAGTGTGTCCAGCCGGAGTTAATCGAGCGTGTTGGGTAAGTTGGTGCACCCCTGCAGGGAAGAAAACTTCTATCGATAGCCGGTCCTACGGTAAAGGACACTCGGAATTGTATCCTGATTGATACAATTAGAACTGGATACTTGGATACTATGGCTCTGGGATTGCTTCTCGCAGGGAGTCGAGAAGGGATCTCAGGACGAGGTTGATGACTGTATGGCTCTGGGATTGCTTTCTCGCAGGGAGTCAAGAAAGGATCTCTGGGTGAGTTTGATAACATTACTACTACTTTATATTGTACTAATCTACACTCTTCTAATGCTACAAGACCTCTGAAGATGCTAGTCTTCGATAGGACTAGGCCTTCTCTCTATTCTGGCATTTCTACAGCCAAGTCCACATATACAGCCTTCCTTTGATAATGTTGCATATGTAGTGTAGATCCTTGCTTGCTGAGTACTTCTGAGTACTCACAGTTGCTTTGTTTTCTTTTTCTCCCCATATCAGTTTGTCGTGACCAGATAGCGGAGCCACTGAGACAGCTACCCCGCCGATGATCGACTACTACTACTATCCCGAGGGTGGTTACTGCTTCGAACTTGCCGTCGACCAGGAGTAGGTTCGGAGGGTCCCTGGCAGGAGGCCTGCGCCTTTCGATCATAGTGTTTTTCTTTTGCCCAGCCTTCTAAGGGCCTTTCTGTGTTTTCTTTGATATCTGTACTTAGATATCTGATGCTTCCGCTGACGCTTGTACGCAAGCTTATGTATTCGAGCCCTCGAGGCCCCTGGCTTGTAATATAAAGCTTGTATGACTTTATTTATGTTTTAGAGTTGTGTTGTGATATCTTCCCGTGAGTCCTTAGGCTTGATCGTGTGCATTTGCGTGAATGATTAATGCACGATTGAGCCGGGGGCGTCACAAAAACCACGATGAAAATGTTGAGCGGCTCTCATATGCATTATTGTTGATCTAACAAAGATCCCATTTTACCTTGTCTTCTCCTTCGAATAAAATGTTTGCAGATTCCAGCTTATTTCACGGCACTCTTGCACTATTATTATTTTCATATCATTCAGTCGTGCAAGTGAAAGGCAATAATGACGATATTTGATGAAGTGACTGTGGCAAGGAAAAGCGGGTATGAACTCAACTTGTTTTTGTTTTTGTAAATAAAGTCAACTCAGTATCCATGATTCAGCATATTATGATTAAACATGTTTATGATGACAATTAGAGATTATAGTTGCTCGTGCCATGCTTAAGTAGCTAGGAGTGGATAATGATTTATCTTGGGTGTCAACATGCATTAAAATGATTATGATGTAGTATGATGATATGGTATCCTCCTCTGAATGTTTCAAGTAGCTTGACTTGGCACATGTTCACGCATGTAGTTGATTCAAAACCAACATATAGCCTCCACAATATTTATGTTCATGGTCTTTATATCCTACTCATGCTAGTATTCAATGTTGATTATTCATAATGCATGATTATGACCGGTTTCGCTCTCTAGTTGGTCGCTTCCCAACCTATTTGCTAGCCTTCGCTTGTACTAAGTGGGAATACTGCTTGTGCATCAAAATACTTAAACCAAAAGTTATTCCAGATGAGTCCACTATATCTACCTATTTGCTAGCCTTCGCCTGTATTACTCTGTTGTTCCAAGTAAATTTGCATGTGCCGCATCTAAATATTCACATGAACATCTATTTTGTGTGCCAGTACCGCTCATGGAGTGATAGGGAGCGGTCAGTATCTTCCATGCTAAGCGGGTTATTCTCATGATGAGTGTTTATTCACTCGTCCTTGCACGAGAGGGGCAGGTAATCGGGATGCCCAGTCCCATGATCAAAATTGCAATAATAATAAAACAAACTCCCCTGGACAGTTGTTGGTATGGAGGGCACCCAAGGATTCGGCTAGCCATGGCTTGTGTTTGTTGGTTGAGGGGGAGTAAACTTTACTTTTACCGCTTGGGAACCACCGCTAATTTGTTTAGCATGGAAGATATTGAAAACTCTCGGTCGTAACGTTGCCAGGAAAGGTATACCTCCCAAAATTATATTTATCTCTGATTTAAGCTTCAAGCTCTGGCACTTCTGCAAATCCCTGCTTCCCTCTGCAAAGGGCCTATCCATTTACTTTTATGCTATTTTACTTTTATTGTTGAGTCATCACCTTCTCAAACAAGCACCATTCCTGAAAGCACTATTGTCATTCTCATACATTGTGTATAGTTAATGTTGTGTGCATCATGACTGGATCTCTTCTACCATGAATTACAATGTTTTGTCGCTGCTTGAACTTTGGGGTTGCTCTGCATTTATGTTTTGCGGTCTCAGAAAGGGCTAGCGATATACAATTATTGTCGTATTAAATAATGATTGTTTTGACAAAGTGGTGGCATTTGAGATATTTTATTATTGCTCGCTAGTTGATTATGCCATTGATATGAGTGAATATAGTTTCTAAGAGTTATCATTTGCATGGTTAGTTATAATCTTTGCTGAAAACCTGGGTATTATTTCAGCATATATATATGTATATATATATACACACACAAGAACAAAAGAGTTCGTAAATGTTTTTCTTTATCACTTTTAGTTTGTCAACTGAATTGCTTGAGGACAAGCAATGAGTTAAGCTTGGGGGAGTTGATACGTCTCCGTCGTATCTACTTTTCCAAACACTTTTCCTCTTGTTTTGGACTCTAATTTGCATGATTTGAATGAAACTAACCCGAACTAACGTTGTTTTCAGTAGAACTATCATGGTGTTGTTTTTTTGCAGAAATTAAAGTTCTCGGAATTGGAAGAAACTTTTTGGAAATTTTTATGGAATAAATAAAAAATACTGGAGCCAAGATCCACTGGAGGGGAGCAACGCTATGCCCACAAGGCAACAGGGTGCGCTCATCCCCCAGGCGCACCCTGGTGTGTTGTGGGGCCCAAGTGGCTCTGCTGACCCTAATCTCAGCACTATAAATTCCTATTTTCTGAGAAAAAAATAGGAGAGGAAGTTTCATCGCATTTACGATACGGAGCCGGTGCCACCTCCTGTTCTTCATGGGGAGGCCAGATCTAGAGTCCGTTCGGGGCTTCGGAGAGGGGGATCTTCCATCTTTGTCATTATCAACCATCCTCCATCATAATTTCATGATGCTCACCGCCGGGAGTGTGTAATTTCTTTGTAGGCTTGCTGGACGGTGATGGGTTGGATGAGATTCATCATGTAATCGAGTTAGTTTTGTTAGGGCTTGATCCCTAGTATCCACTATGTTCTGAGATTGATGTTGCTATGACATTGCTATGCTTAATGCTTGTCACTAGTTCCCGAGGAGATTCGATACTCAAGATGGTCGGCCGCTTCCAACCTGAGTATCGAGGGATACTATGTGTCTCCAACATAACTCTCGTAGTACAATGTCGGATGCCTTTAAAGCATCGGCAATATCAACGGGGGGGTGCGACTAGAGCCAAACCCACCAAAAGCCAAGTTACTCCAAGGAGTCCTTGTCAAAACGTTCTCAGATATTGCTTTACGTGCATCAGTTTTGAATTGTGTCTTTGGTCAATAGTTGGGTTGCCCGGCTCCTGTGATTGCCTCCTACGTTCCGCTTTGTTCGGCTAGGTGTGCAAAGGGAGAACCACTGCGATTGTACTTCCGATTTAACTAGTCAAGTACCTCAGTGGAGAAAGCCAAAAACTGTCTGTCACAATGAGTGCAAACTGGTTAGCGATCCGATGACTGTGTCAAACTATAGATCGATAGAGGTTACCCCATGGGCTTTCATAAAATTGGCCGAAGTGTTAATGGCTTGACCTCGGCTGACGCCGAACACTAACCTGGGTCTAGTAACTGGCCTGCTAACTTTAAGCTCCTATGACTAAGTGAAAGTTATAAATCCTTCGTATATGATTGCCTCGTTTCCGCTAACGCAACCGCCTCCGGGCACCGAGACGTCGGCTAAGGGTTGTCTTGTTACTTCGGAAACACCCTGCGTAAAGGGGTAGAAGCCGACGATGGACCACTTTCAAATGATAAACGGTCGCAACGGAGTCAAAATAAACATAAAACATTAGCGTTTATATTCAATATACGAGCGATGCCTTCCGTAATTATTCTTATAAAGCCATAAATATGCATCAATTTGACTTAAGATTTTGGCCAAGCTGGGTTGCCTGGCTCCTGTGTTTACACCCTACGTTCCCGATTGTTCGGCTTGGGGGTAAAGGGAGCACCTCTGTGGTTGTTACTACCAGGTCATCCGGGTTAGTACCTCGAACTGGGTGAAGTCGAAAGCTAGCTATCTTAAGAATATAATTGGTCGGCAACGACGAAAGTGAAAATTTCTGTTCATTAAGACCACAGAGTTCGGGAACTTCCCCCAAACTAAATCCTCAATATTTTCCTCCCACATTGATCGGAGGTGAGGTTTCATGATCATGATCAACATGACACCCTGGGAAAAGGAACTTATAAAGGAACCATTTTTCCCAGAAGATGTTTCTTACATTAAAAAGTAATATAACATATATCTCTGCGTACCTGTGTTTATAAAACCGTATGGCCGGATTGCCTTGTTTGTCGTAAATCTTTGACAAACACTCCCTGGCTACTGGCCGAGGAGGTTGAAGCCATTGGTCGGTCAACAAAGTTTTGTACAATGCGGATCCGAGTGTTAATGATGTAAAGTACTTGGATATATAGAACCGTTACACATAAATTGTGATTAAAATCAAATTACTCCGGATATCGATCCTTAACTCGGCCAACCTTGCCCAAATTAAGAATCGGGGGCTACAGGGCATCACACTTGTCACTTAAAAGCCATTAACGGGTTACATCGATCCCCTGATCTGGTGTTGCCACCCGACCAGTGGCTCAGGGGCTACTGCATTGATGATTCAATGCAGATAATTTACAAAGTGATAAACAGTTTCCAAGGAGATTACGATCCTCGGGTGCATCTTAGATTTTAGGCCGACACACACCTTGAGGGCTACTGGCATTAAGCCCAAGCCTGAGGTGGTGCACCACCTTGGAAGCAGTCAGGCATAATACTCGGATGCGAGTGGCTGGCTCCCTAGAGGACTTTTTTGGCATTAAGCCCGGATGAACTCCTTTAAATTTTTCAAGACAGAGGTAATCTATGACACCTCGGATGCCAACTAGTGTTGGAGCTCGGCTGCAGAAAGACATCTCGAATGCAGATCAGTGTTGAAGCCCGGCTGCAAAAAGAGATCTCGAATGCGGATCGGCATTGGAGCTCGGCTCCAAAAAGACACCTCGGATAAAGTCCGGTGTTGGAGCTCGGACGCAAGAGGACACCGCCGTACCAGAAACACTTCGAACCCGTGGTGTGGCGTAAAAACAATAAGGCATTGATAGAGGCCGAGAACTTAAAGGGCTCCTCAGATACCCGACGTGTAAACTCTTCGGATTCACCTCGATGATCCTCAAGATCGAAGATGGGAAGATTTGTTGAACCAGTTTTCAAGACCGACGACCGAAGATGAAAAATAGTTCGGAAGAATCGAAGAGAGTCCCCAACTTGAAGACCGGTTCAGGGGGCTACTGATGGTGTCCTGGACTAGGGGGTACTCACCACATCGTCTCCCGACCAGGTGGATCGGGCTGAGGACCCCCCATGGCAGTTCACTCATGGGCCACTTCTGGTGGCCCATGCCGTATACAAGGAGGTTTCCACAAGACTTGCCGCACAATACAAGGACTCCTCTAAATCCTAGGCCTCCGGTATATTATATAAACCGAGGCCATGCTAGTCAATAGATGATCTCATATTCATTAGAACAATCTCGTGGTAGATACATGTACTCTGTACTACACCCCATATGAATACAATCAAAAGCAGGAGGTAGGGTATTATGTCTTCGAGAGAGCCCGAACCTGGGTAAAATCCAGTGTCCGTGTTACCATCGCTCCAAGACGCCCAGCTTAGGACCCCTACTACGATATATGCCAGATTTAGGACCGGCAATGAGCTTTTTAACACTCAAGAGAACCATCGGAGCGAGTCTTAACCTTGTAGACCCACTTACAAGTGATAGGACGGACATGGGGAGGAAGAGAAACAAGATCCCTTGTACCGGTGCGCTCAAGTGCAGCAAGCTCATCTGCCATCACAAACTGCCATTCAGGATGAACAACAGCTTCACGATAAGAAGTCGGCTCAAGAACAGCAGCGCCAGCATTTGGAAACCCAAGGCGATCAACAGGCGGAAGCAGACGAGGACGCAAGCCATAAGTAGGCGAAGACGAGGAGGATGATATATCAGTAGATGCATCCACATTACACGGACGACGAGTATAATACTGAGGGAAAGATGGATGAATATGAGTTGGAACCGCCGAGGTAAACTCCGTCGAGGTAGACTCGGAACATGGAGACGAAGAAGTCACCGGGGATGAAGGTGCCGAATCCGGTGACACAAGAGGTGAGGAAACCATGGGAGATGGTGATGGTGGATCAACAATTGGCAAAGAAGTAGGGGTAGCACGATGAATAGACAAGGGCTCAATAGGAGTGAGAGGTGTGTCAGGAAAAGTGAGGAAAGAGATATCCTCCACTGAGAAGGTCTAGGAAGATGGGCGCGGGTAGAAGGGACGAGACTCGTCAAAAGTTACATCCCAAGAAATACGCATCCGTCGACCAATAGTATCCCAACAACAATAGCCCTTATGCTTGTCACTATAGCCTAAGAAGATACACTCAACAGACTAAGCGGTCAGTTTGGTGCGTTCACGAGGGGCAAGAAGAACATAGCAAACGCAACCAAACAAACGAAGCTTCGAATAATTGGGAGAACGATCAAAGAGACGTTCCAAAGGAACACCACCCTGTAGAGCAGCGGATGGATGAAGGTTGATGAGATAGGTGGAGGTGGAGACAGCCTCAGGCCAAAAATGAGGCGGAAGAGAAGCCGTGATCATCAAAGCATGAGCCATCTCAAGAAGGTGATGATGCTTTTGCTCAGCCACACCATTCTGAGCATGAGCACCAGGGCAAGAGAACTGAGAAAGGCCCCCCTGCTCGGCGAACAACACAAAGCATCTTGGAAATATACTCACCAGCAGAGTCAGCACGAACACAAGAATAGGGGAAGAGAACTGTGTGTGAACCATGGCAGCAAAACACTTATATATGGACAGAACCTCAGTGCGGGAAGTCATAAAATAAAGCCAAGTGTAACGAGAAAAATCATCTATGAAAATAATATAGTATCGATGGCCCCCTTTCGAAGCAAAGGGAGCCGGACCCCATACATCAAAATGCACTAAATCAAAAAGGACGCCGAGACACTGACTCACTAGTAGGATAAGGTAACTGAATCTGTTTGCCAAACCTACAACCCAGACACTCTAAAGACATGTCTCCTGAGACAGACCCCAGAAGACCTTGACGAACTAAAGACGACAAACGAGAGCTACAAAGATGACCAAGTCAATGATGCCACTGCTGGAAAGAGCCGGTAGCTGAAGCGATAGAAGCGCATGGACTGGCAGTACTGGTGGTAGTGGAAGGAACATGAAGCCAGTCTAACTCCCAAAGACCCTGAGAGTCACGGCAGCGAGGGCCAGCCCCAACCAAAGTGTGTGTGCGAGAATCCTGACCAGAACAAGAGTCAACGTCAAGGATGACGCGACAACCAGAATTAGTAAGTTGACTAGCAGAAAACAGATTCATGGTAAGTCGAGGAACATGAGCAACATCAGGAACAGAATAAGAAGAAGTGGTAAGATTGCCTCGACTAGCAACAGAAAGAGGAGTACCATCAGCAGTGAGTACATGAACAAGAAAATCAAGCGATCTAAGAGGACAAATTGGAAGAATCAGAAGACATATGAAATGAAGCTCCAGAGTCCAGAACCCACGAGGATGTACCTGACTGTGTAGAGGGTGGTTTCTTAGTGCGGGAAGCATCATTCATAGAACCTGCAGTACCCATCAAAGAAGAACCTAAAGCAGCAAGAAGATGCTTAACTCTTAGAATATCATGCTCAGTCAACGCGGTGGCTGAAGATGTCAAAGTCGAAGTCCCTGAGGATGATGTTCGTGCCTTACGCATCTGCCGCTTCTTGTGGAAGCACTGAGACTCAACATGACCATCCTAATTGCAGTAGCCGCAATGAGGATGAGAGCGACCCTGACTGCCCGTAGGATTGGGCAAGAGCGGTGGAGCACTAGAGCAGTGATACGTCCATTTTGCATCATGTTTACCTACTATTATTTATAATGTTTTTATGCATGATAATGCTTTTTGGAGTAATTCTAATGCCTTTTCTCTCATAATACGCAAGGTTCACACAAAGAGGGAGAATTCCGGCAGCTGGAAATCTGGACCTGAAAAAGCTACGTCAGGTTATCTATTTTGCACAACTCCAAAGGAGCTGAAACTTCATGAGGATTTTTTATGGAATAAATAAGAATTATTGGAGCATATAACTACCAGAGGGGGCCCACCAGGTGGGCACAACCCACCTGGGCGCGCCAGGGAGCCCAGGCGCACCCTGGTGGGTTGTGCCCTCCTCGGCCCACCTCCGGTGCCCATCTTCTGGTATATAAGTCATTTTGACCTAGAAAAAAGAAGGAGAGGACTTTCGGGACGAAACGCTGCCGTCTCGAGGCAGAACTTGGGCAGGAGCAATTTTGCCCTCCGGCGGAGCGATTCTGCCGGGGGAACTTCCCTCTCGGAGGGGGAAATCATCATCATCATCATCACCAACAACCCTCTCATCTTGGGGAGGCCAGTCTTCATCAACATCTTCACCAGCACCATCTCCTCTCAAACCCTAGTTCATCTCTTGTGTTCAATCTTTGTACCGGAACCTCAGATTGGTACCTGTGGGTGACTAGTAGTGTTGATTACATCTTGTAGTTGATCACTATATGGTTTATTTGGTGGAAGATTATATGTTCAGATCCATTATGCTATTTAATACCCCTCTGATCATGAACATGTTTATCACTTGTGAGTAGTTACTTTTGTTCTTCAGGTCACGGGAGAAATCATGTTGCAAATAATCATGTGAACTTGATATGTGTTCGATATTTTGATAATATGTATGTTGTGATTCCCTTAGTGGTGTCATGTGAACGTCGACTACATGACACTTCACCATATTTGGGCCTAAGGGAATGCATTGTGGAGTAGTTATTAGATGATGGGTTGCTAGAGTGACAGAAGCTTAAACCCTAGTTTATGCGCTATTCCGTAAGGGGCTGATTTGGATCCAAAAGTTTAATGCTATGGTTAGATTTATTATTAATCATTTTCTCGTAGTTGCCGATGCTTGCGAGGGGGTTAATCATAAGTAGGAGGTTTGTTCAAGTAAGAACAGCACCTAAGAACCGATCCACCCACATATCAAATTATCAAAGTAGTGAACACAAATCAAGCCAACATGGTGAAAGTGACTAGATGAAATTCCGTGTGCCCTCAGGAACACTTTGCTTACTATAAGAAACCATTTTGGCCTATCATTTGCCACAAAAGGATTGGGCTATCTTGCTGCATATTATTTGCTGTTACCGTTATGTGCTCGTTACAAATTATCCTGCTATCAAATTATCTGTTACTTACAATTCCAGCGCTTGCAAACATTACCTTGCTGAAAACCACTTGTCATTTCCTTCTGCTCCTCATTGGGTTCGACACTCTTACTTATCGAAAGGACTACGATTGATCCCCTATACTTGTGGGTCATCAAGGCTCTTTTCTGGTGCCGTTGTCAGGGAGTGAAGCGCTCTTGGTAAGTGGAAATTGGTAAGGAAAAATTATTACTACGTGCTGAAATTTATTGTCACTTGTTACAATGTAGAACAATCCTTTGAGGGGTTTGTTCGGGGTATGTTCACCTTGATGGAACCATAATTAGTTGCCCCTCAACCCACTGCACCTACTGAAACTACTGAATATGAAATTCCTTCGGGTATGATAGAACAGCTGCTAGCTAATCCTTATGCAGGAGATGGAACCGAACATCCTGATATGCACTTGATATATGTGGATGAAATTTGTGGATTGTTTAAGCTTGCAGATTTACCCGGAGATGAAGCTAAGAAGAAGGTTTTCCCTTTATCTTTGAAGGGAAAGGCATTGGCATGGTATAGGCTATGCGATGATATTGGATCTTGGAATTGGAATCGGTTGAAAATGGAATTCAATCAAAAAAATTATCCTATGCATCTAGTTCATCGTGATCGGAGTTATATATATAATTTTTGGCCTCGTGAAGGAGAAAGTATCGCTCTAGCTTGGGGGAGGCTTAAGTCAATGTTATATTCATACCCCAACCATGAGCTCTCAAGAGAAATTGTTATTCAGAATTTTTATGCTCGGCTTTCTCATAATGATCGATCCATGCTCGATACTTCTTGTACTGGTTCCTTTATGAAGAAGACTATTGATTTCCGATGGGATCTTTTAGAAAGAATTAAACGCAACTCTAAAGATTGGGAACTCGACAAAGGTAAAGAGTCAGGTATTAAGCTTAAGTTTGATTGTGTTAAATCTTTTATGAATACCGATGCTTTTCAAAAGTTTAGCACTAAATATGGACTTGACTCTAAGATAGTAGCCTCCTTTTGTGAATCTTTTGCTACTCATGTTGATCTCCGTAAGGAGAAGTGGTTTAAATATCACCCACCTATTAAGAAGAAATTAAAGAACCAGTATTAGCTAAAGATGAAACTATTATTTATAATGTTGATCCAGTTGTTCCTACTGCTTATATTGAAAAACAACCTTTCCCTGTTAGGATGAAGGAACATGCTAAAGTTTCAACTGTGGTCAATAAAAGTTATATTAGAACACCTAAACCAGCTGAACAAATCAAGGTAGAACCTAGTGTTGCTATGGTTACGGATCTCTTGGTTGAAAATATAGATGGGCATGTTATTTACTTCTGTGATAAAACTGCTAGAATTGCCAAACCCGATGAAAAAGTTAAACATAGACCTGTTGTTGGCATGCCTGTTGTCTCAGTTAAAATAGGAGATCACTGTTATCATGGTTTATGTGACATAGGTGCTAGCATGAGTGCTATTCCTTTTACTTTATATCAATAAATTATGAATGATATAGCACCCGCTGAAATAGAAGACATAGATGTTACTATTAAACTTGCTAATAGAGACACCATCACACCACTTGGGATTGTTAGAGATGTTGAAGTCTTGTGTGGGAAAATAAAATACCCTAGTAATTTGCTTGTTCTTGGTTCCCCATAGGATGACTTTTGTCCCATTATCTTTGGTAGACCTTTCTTGAACACCGTTAATGCTAAAATAGATTGTGAGAAACAAACTGTCGGTGTTAGCTTTGGAGATGAGTCTCATGAGTTCAATTTTTCCAAGTTTAGTAGAAAACCTCATAAAAAAGAATTGCCTAGTAAGGATGAAATTATTGGTCTTGCTTCTATTGCTGTACCTCCTACTGATCCTTTAGAACAATATCTGCTAGACCATGAAAATGATTTACATATCCACGAAAAGAAATGAAATAGATAACATTTTCTTTGAACATCGTCCTCTGCTTAAACACAATTTGCCTATTGAAACTCTAGGAGGTCCTCCTCCACCTAAAGGTGATCCTGTGTTTGAATTAAAACAATTGCCAGACACTTTGAAATATGCTAAACTTTCAGAACACGAAGAAGAAAGATTATTGAAAGTTCTAAGGAAGCACCGATCTGCTATTGGATATACTCTTGATGATCTTAAGGGCATCAGTCCCACTCTATGTCAGCACAAGATTAATATGGAACCTAATGCTAAACCCGTTGTTGATCACCAACGTCGGTTAAATCAGAAGATGAAAGAAGTGGTAAGAACGGAAATATTAAAACTTGTGGAAGCAGGTATAATCTATCCTATAGCTGATAGTAGATGGGTAAGTCCTCTCCATTGTGTTCCTAAGAAAGGATTTATTACTGTTGTTTCTAATGATAAGAATGAACTTATTCCACAAAGAATTGTTACAGGCTATAGAATGGTAATTGATTTTAGAAAATTAAACAAAGCAACTAGAAAAGATCATTACCCTCTGCCTTTTATTGATCAAATGCTAGAAAGATTATCTAAGCACACACATTTTTGCTTCCTTGATGGATATTCTGGTTTTTCACAAATACCTGTTTCTCAACCTGATCAAAAAACAACCACTTTTACTTGTCCTTTTGGAACTTATGCTTATAGACGTATGCCTTTTGGTTTATGCAATGCACCTGCTACCTTTCAAAGATGTATGACTACTATATTCTCTGACTTTTGTGAAAAGATTGTTGAGGTTTTCATGGATGACTTTTCTGTTTATGGGAAGTCTTTTGATGATTGTTTAAGCAATCTTGATCGAGTTTTACAGAGATGTGAGCAAACAAATCTTGTCTTGAACTGGGAGAAGTGCCACTTTATGGTTAACGAAGGTATTGTTTTGGGACATAAAATTTTTGAAAGAGGTATTGAGGTGGACAAAGATAAGGTTGATGCAATTGAGAAAATGCCATGTCCTAAAGATATCAAAGATATTCGTAGTTTCCTTGGTCATGCTGGTTTCTATAGGAGATTTATCAAAGACTTTTCTAAAATTTCTAGGCCTCTTACAAATCTTTTGCAAAAGGATATTCCTTTTGTTTTTTATGATGATTGTTTAGAAGCCTTTGAAACATTCAAGAAAGCCTTAATTTCTGCACCTATTGTTCAACCACCTGATTGGAACTTGCCTTTTGAAATTATGTGTTATTCTAGTGATTATGCTGTTGGTGCTGTTCTAGGACAAAGAGTTGATAAGAAACTGAATGTTATTCACTATGCAAGTAAAACTCTAGATAGTGCACAAAGAAATTATGCTACTACTGAAAAAGAATTTCTAGCTGTGGTGTTTGCTTGTGATAAATTTAGATCCTATATTGTAGATTCAAAAGTAATTGTTCACACTGATCATGCTGCAATAAAGTATCTTATGGAAAAGAAAGATGCCAAACCCAGGCTTATTCGATGGGTTCTCTTGCTACAAGAATTTGATTTGCATATCATTGATAGAAAAGGAGCGGAGAACCCCGTGGCTAATAACTTGTCTAGGCTTGAAAATATTCTTGATGACCCACAACATATTAATGATAGCTTTCCTGACGAGTAGTTAGCTGCAATAAATGTTTCTAAAAGTGCTCCTTGGTATGCTGACTATGCTAACTATATTGTTGCTAAATATTTACCACCTAGTTTCACATACCAACAAAAGAAAAAATTCTTCTATGATTTAAGACATTACTTTTGGGATGACCCACATCTTTATAAAGAAGGAGTAGATGGAATTATTAGACATTGTGTACCTGAGCATGAACAGGAACAAATCCTACGGAAATGTCACTCCGAAGCTTATGGAGGACATCATGCGGGAGACAGAACTGCTCACAAGGTACTGCAATCTAGGTTTTATTGGCCTACTCTCTTCAAGGATGCGCGTAAGTTCGTCTTATCTTGTGACGAATGTCAAATAATAGGTAATATCGGTAAGTGTCAAGAAATTCCTATGAATTATTCACTTGCTGTTGAACCATTTGATGTTTGGGGATTTGATTACATGGGACCTTTTCCTTCCTCTAATGGGTATACTCATATTTTGGTTGCTGTTGATTATGTTACTAAGTGGGTAGAAGCTATTCCAACTGGTAGTGCTGATCACAACACCTCTATTAAAATGCTGAAAGTAGTTACTTTCCCAAGGTTTGGAGTCCCTAGATATTTAATGACTGATGGTGGTTCACACTTTATTCGTGGTGCTTTCCGTAAAATGCTTGCCAAGTATGATGTTAACCATAGAATTGCATCACCCTATCATCCTCAGTCTAGTGGTCAAGTTGAACTTAGCAATAGAGAAATAAAATTAATTTTACAAAAGACTGTCAATAGGTCCCGGAAGAATTGGTCTAAGAAATTAGATGATGCACTTTGGGCATATAGAACAACATATACAAATCCTATGGGTATGTCTCCTTATAAAATGGTTTATGGAAAAGCTTGTCATTTGCCTCTTGAGTTAGAACATAAAGCTTATTGGGCAATTAAAGAACTCAACTATGATTTCAAACTTGCTGGTGAGAAGAGGTTATTTGATATTAGCTCATTAGATGAATGGAGAACCCAAGCTTATGAAAATGCCAAGTTATTTAAAGAAAAAGTTAAAAGATGGCATGATAAAAGAATCCAAAAGCGTGAGTTCAAGGTTGGAGAATATGTTCTTTTGTACAACTCTCATTTTAGATTCTTTGCAGGAAAACTCCTCTCCAAATGGGAAGGACCCTATGTTATCGAGGAGGTTTATCGATCTGGAGCTATCAAAATAAATAATGCCGAAGGTACTAACCAGAAGGTTGTTAATGGGCAACGAATAAAACATTATATCTCAGGTACGCCCATTAATGTTGAAAGCAATATTATCCAAACTATAAAACCGGAAGAACACAGAAAAGAAACCATCTAGAACACTCCAGAATCGTGGAAAAAAGGTGGTATGTGATATGATAAGTAAACGGAATCCAAAAAATCTGCAAAAATATTTTCTGTCCGTTTTGGAATATAACAAAAATTAGGAAAATAAGAAACAACCAGGAAGGCACCCCTGGTGGGCACAAGACACCACGGCATGCCTGGCTTGCCAGGCGCGCCCAGGTGGGTTGTGCCCACCTCGGGTACCTTCCGGACTCCGTTTTTCTTCTGTTTGCTTGTTTCCCAAGATAAAAAATCTTTATATACACCCCGAACCTATTGACCTCCGTATCGCGGAGAAATCTCCAGTTTTCTTTTCCTTGCTGTTTTCTGACAGATCTAATCCACCATGGCCGCTTCAAGCTCCTCCAAGGACAAGTTCTTTGAGAACGTCATCAACCCATATTTGCGGGAGGTGATGCAGCACCCTCAAGCTATCCAGATGCGTGAGGGGGTGCTCCACATCTGTGATGTGCAAGGCCCCAAGGGGACTAGATCCGCGGAGGCTAGGCTTGAACGTATGGAGCAGGAAGTCTTCCAGTGCAAGGGGATGGTGGAACGTGGACTCAATGCCAATCACCTCATGATCACGGACTGCACCCATGATCTCAAGGTGGATGGCAAGTCCATGAAGGACATCGTCTTCTCCTTCAACGAGCAAATCAACTTCCTCCAGAGCTAGATCTACGACCTTCAAAACCAAGTCTTTGAATATGACGCAAGGTTTAAAGGTATGAGTTTGGCTGCCAGTTGCAGGACCCGAGAGACTCACTCCTCCTCTTATGATGGTGAGCCTCTGCCATGGAAACCAGAGGACAAGATCGCTACCGTTTCATCACCACCACCTCCTTCTTCATCACCAAAAGAAAATTGAGTATCGGGTATGGGCACTCCCCTTGGCTTGCGCCAAGCTTGGGGGAGGTGCCCCGGTATCGTATCACCTCCACTATCTTTTGCCTTTACTTTTCTTAGTTCGATCCATAGTTATCTTTTGCTTTAGATGAATAAAAGTTTAGTTCGATCCTTTCTTTTTGAGAGTTTGCTTAGTGATCTATCTTTGTAATCGTGTGCGAGATATATAATAAAGTTTAGTTTGAGTTTTGCTTTCTTTACTTTCATGTTTCAATAAAAAGAAAGGAAATAAATGAAAAAGATCATATGCTAATCTTATGGTAAGTACTGACACCACATAAGGAAGAGTATAAGTAGAAAATTTTATTGGAGACTTACAAACATAGCATTGGTCAATGATGCAATTCATGAAAGAATTAATAAGGGAAGAGACGATTCATATGCAAATACACTATCTTGGAAATCTTTTGTGATTGTGAGCCCCCATCAAAATATTATATGCCAAAATTGTTGACGTTGGACAAGGAAGACAACATAATGATTTATGTTTATTCATATTCACATACAAGCTATATTGTCATAGATCCTTTAACATGTGGTGCTTTCCCCATCTTTGCTAGCCAAAAATTCCGCACCAAGTAGAGATACTACTTGTGCATCCCAAAAACATTAAACCCAAATCTTGTTTTGAGAGTCCACCATACCTACCTATGGATTGAGTAAGATCCTTAAGGTAAGTTGTCATCGGTGCAATAAGGCAATAAAAATTGCTTCTAAAAGTGTTAGATCATTTAGTGTAAGAGAAAATTGAGCGTTGTACGAACTTGTGATGGCAAAGAATAAAAGCGACGGATTGCATAATAAAGGTTGCTATCATAAGGGGCAATATAACATGACGTTCTTTTGCACTAAGGGATTGAGAATACAAACAAAAAGCGCATGGCAACCTCTGCTTCCCTCTGCGAAGGGCCTATCTTTTACTTTTATGTATTTAATTTTGTTGGGAAACGTAGCATGCAATTTCAAAAAATATCCTACGCGCTCACGCAAGATCTATCTAGGAGATGCATAGCAACGAGAGGGGGAGAGTGTGTCCACGTACCCTCGTAGACCTAAAGCGGAAGCATTTGACAACGCGGTTGATGTAGTCGAACTTCTACTCGTTCCGACCGATCAAGCACCGAACAAACGGCACCTCCGAGTTATGCACACATTCAGCTCGATGATGTCCCTCGAACTCTTGATCTAGCAAAGTGTCGAGGGAGAGTTCCGTTAGCACGACGACATGGTGATGGTGATGGTGAAGTGGTCCGCGCAGGGCTTCGCCTAAGCACTATGAGGATATGACCAGAGGCGTAAACTGTGGAGGGGGGCGCCGCACACGGCTAGGAATCAATGTTGTGTGTTCTAGCGGTGCCCCCCCCCCCCCCCACATATATATATAGGTGGGAGAGAGAGGGGAGCAGCAAGGGGTGCCCCAAGTAGGAGTAATCCTACTTGGGCGCCTCCTCCAAGTCGGCCTCCCCCCCTTCCATAAGTATCGGAGGTATAATGAAAGAGAGGCGGGAGGGAAGGAAAGGGGGATGCCGAATCCTCCCCTTTCCTTGTCCCTTCCCTCCTTTCCTTCTCCTCCTATTTCGGCCTATAGGGGGGCACACCAGCCCCTTAGGGGCTGGTCTGTCCCTCTCTTGGCCCATTAGGCCCGTATAGTTGCTGGGGGGTGCCCGGAACCCCTTCCGGTGACCCGATATGTACCCGGTACCCCCGGAACACTTCCGGTGTCCGAATATCATTGTCCTATATATGAATCTTTACCTCTCGACCATTTTGAGACTCCTCGTCATGTCCGTGATCTCATCCAGGACTCCGAACAATATTCGGTCACCAAATCACATAACTCATATAATACAAAATCGTCATCGAACGTTAAGCGTGCGGACCCTATGGGTTCGAGAACTATGTAGACATGACCGAGACACCTCTCCGGTCAATAACCAATAGCGGAACCTGGATGCTCATATTGGCTCCTACATATTCTACGAAGATCTTTATCGGTTGAACCGTAATGACAACATACGTTATTCCCTTGGTCATCGGTATGTTACTTGCCCGAGATTCGATCGTCGGTATCTTCATACCTAGTTCAATCTCGTTACCGGCAAGTCTCTTTACTCGTTCTGTAATACATCATCCCCCAACTAACTCATTAGTCACTTTGCTTGCAAGGCTTCTTATGATGTGCATTACCGAGAGGGCCCAGGGATACCTCTCCGATACTCTGAGTGGCAAATCCTAATCTCGATCTATGCCAACCCAACAAACACCTTCGGAGATACTTGTAGAGCATCTTTATAATCACCCAGTTATGTTGTGATGTTTGATAGCACACAAAGCATTCCTCCGGTATTCGGGAGTTGCATAATCTCATAGTCGAAGGAATATGTATATGACATGAAGAAAGCAATACAATAAAACTGAACGATCAATGTGCTAAGCTAACGGATGGGTCTTGTCCATCACATCATTCTCCTAATGATGTGATCCCGTTCATCAAATGACAACACATGTCTATGGTTAGGAAACTTAACCATCTTTGATTAACGAGCTAGTCTAGTAGAGGCTTACTACGGACACGATGTTTTGTCCATGTATCCACACATGTATCAAGTTTTCGGTTAATACAATTCTAGCATGAATAATAAACATTTATCATGAAATAAGGAAATATAAAATAACAACTTTATTATTGCCTCTAGGGCATATTTCCTTCAGTCTCCCACTTGCACTAGAGTCAATAATCTAGTTCACATCGCCATGTGATTAACACCAATAGTTCACATCGCCATGTGACCAGCACCCAAAGGGTTTACTACAGTCAATAATCTAGTTCACATCACCATGTGATTAACACCCAAAGAGTATTAAGGTATGAACATGTTTTGCTTGTGAGAGAGGTTTAGTCAACGGGTCTGCCATATTCAGATCCGTATGTAATTTGCAAATTTCTATGTCTACAATGCTCTGCATGGAGCTACTCTAGCTAATTGCTCCCACATTCAATACGTATCTAGATTCAGAGTCATCTAGATCAGTGTCAAAGCTTGCATCGACGTAACTCTTTACGACGAACTCTTTATCACCTCCATAATCGAGAAACATTTCCTTAGTCCTCTTAGGTAACAAAGGATAATTTTGACCGCTGTCCAGTGATCTACTCCTGGATCACTATTGTACCTCCTTGCCAAACTCATGGTAAGGTACACAATAGGTCTGGTATACAGCATGGCATACTTTATAGAACCTATGGCTGAGGCATAGGGAATGACTTTCATTCTCTCTCTATCTTCTGCCGTGGTCGGGCTTTGAGTCTTACTCAACTTCACACCTTGCAACACAGGCAAGAACTCTTTCTTTGACTGATCCATTTTGAACTTCTTCAAAATCTTGTCAAGGTATGTACTCATCGAAAGTTTTATCAAGCGTCTTGATCTATCTCTATAGATCTTGATGCCCAATATGTAAGCAGCTTCACCGAGGTCTTCTTTGAAAAAATTCCTTTCAAACACTCCTTTTTGCTTTCCAGAAAATTCTACATCATTTCCGATCAACATATCATTCACATATACTTATCAGAAATGTTGTAGTGCTCCCACTCACATTCTTGTAAATACAGGCTTCTCCGAAAGTCTGTATAAAACTATATGCTTTGATCATCTCATCAAAGCGTATATTCAAACTCCGAGATGCTTGCACCAGTCCATAGATGGATCGCTGGAGCTTGCACACTTTATTAGCACCTTTAGGATTGAACAAACCTTCTCGTTGCATCATATACAACTTTTCTTTCACAAATCCATTAAGGAATGCAGTTTTGACATCCATTTGCCAGATTTCATAAAATGCGGCAATTGCTAACATGATTCAGACAGACTTAAGCATCGATACGAGTGAAAATATCTCATCGTAGTCAACACCTTGAACTTTTTGAAAACCTTTTGCGACAATTTGAGCTTTGTAGATAGTAACACTACCATTAGCGTCCGTCTTCCTCTTGAAGATCCATTTATTCTTAATGGCTTGCCGATCATCAAGCAAATCCACCAAAGTCCATACTTTGTTCTCATACATGGATCCTATCTCAGATTTCATGGCCTCAAGCCATTTATCGGAATCTGGGCTTATCATAGCTTCTTCATAGTTTGTAGGTTCATCATGGTCTAGTAACATGACTTCCAAAACAGGATTACCATACCAATTTGGCGTGGATCATGCTCTGGTTGACCTACGAGGTTCAGTAGCAACTTGATCTGAAGTTTCATGATCCTTATCATTTGCTTCCTCTCTAGTTGGTGTAGGCATCACGGGAACGGATTTCTCTGATGTGCTACTTTCCAATTCGAGAGAAGGTACGATTACCTCATCAAGTTTTACTTTCCTCCCACTCACTTGTTTCGAGAGAAACTCCTTCTCTAGAAAGGATCCATTCTTAGCAACAAAGATCTTGCCTTCGGATCTGTGATAGAAGGTGTACCCAATAGTTTCTTTTGGGTATCGTATGAAGACGCACTTCTCTGATTTGGGTTCGAGCTTATCAGGTTGAAGCTTTTTCAAATAAGCATCGCAACCCCGAACTTTAAGAAATGATAGCTTAGGTTTCTTGCCAAACCATAGTTCATACGGTGTCATCACAACAGATTTAAATGGTGCCCTATTTAACGTGAATGCAGCTATCTCTAATGCATAACCCCAAAACGATAGTGGTAAATCGGTAAGAGACATCATAGATCGCACCATATCTAATAAAGTACGGTTACGACGTTCGGACACACCATTACGCTGTGGTGTTCCAGGTGCCGTGAGTTGTGAAACTATTCCACATTGTTTTAAATGAAGGCCAAACTCGTAACTCAAATATTCGCCTCCGCGAACAGATCGTAGAAACTTTATTTTCCTGTTACGATGATTCTCCACTTCACTCTGAAATTCTTTGAACTTTTCAAATGTTTCAGACTTATGTTTCATTAAGTAGATATACCCATATCTGCTCAAATCATCTATGAAGGTCAGAAAATAACGATGCCCGCCACGTGACTCAACACTCATCGGACCGCATACATCGGTATGTATTATTTCCAATAAGTCATTGGCTCGCTCCATTGTTCCGGAGAACGGAGTTTTATTCATCTTGCCCATGCGGCATGGTTCGCAAGTATCAAATGATTCATAATCAAGTGATTCCAAAATCCCATCTGCATGGAGTTTCTTCATGCGCTTTATACCAATATGACCTAAACGGCAGTGCCACAAGCATGTTGCACTATCATTATCAACTTTGCATCTTTTGGCATCAATATTATGAATATGTGTATCACTACGATCAAGATTCAATAAACCATTCACATTGGGTGTATGACCATAGAAGGTTTTATTCATGTAAATAGAACAACAATTATTCTTTGACTTAAATGAATAATCGTATTGCAATAAACATGATCAAGTCATATTCATGCTCAACGCAAACACCAAATAACATTTATTTAGGTTCAACACTAATCCCGAAGGTAGAGGGAGTGTGCGATGGTGATCGTATCAATCTTGGAATCACTTCCAACACACATCGTCACCTCGCCCTTAACTAGTCTCTGTTTATTCTGCAACTCCTGTTTCGAGTTACTAATCTTAGCAACTAAACCAGTATCAAATACCCAGGGGCTACTATTAATACTAGTAAGGTACACATCAATAACATGTATATCAAATATACCTTTGTTCACTTTGCCATCCTTCTTATCCGCCAAATATTTGGGGTAGTTCCACTTCCAGTGACCATTTCCTTTGCAGTAGAAGCACTCAGTTTCAGGCTTGGGTCCAGCTTTGGGCTTCTTCACGGGAGTGGCAACTTGCTTGCCATTCTTCTTGAAGTTCCCTTTCTTTCCCTTGCCCTTTTTCTTGAAACAAGTGGTCTTGTTAACCATCAACACTTGATACTCCTTCTTGATTTCTACCTCCGCAGCTTTAAGCATTGCGAAGAGCTCGGGAATTGTCTTTTCCATCCCTTGCATATTATAGTTCATCACAAAGCCTTTGTAGCTTCGTGGCTTTGATTGGAGAACTCTGTCAATAACACTATCATCTGGAAGATTAACTCCCAGCTGAGTCAAGTGATTATGATACCCAGACATTTTGAGTATGTGTTCACTGACAGAGCTATTCTCCTCCATCTTGCAGCTATAGAACTTGTTGGAGACTTCATATCTCTCAACTCGGGCATTTGCTTGAAATATTAACTTCAACTCCTGGAACATCTCATATGGTCCATGACATTCAAAACGTCTTTGAAGTCCCGATTCTAAGCCGTAAAGCATGGCACACTGAACTATCGAGTAGTCATCAGATCGAGCTTGCCAGACATTCATAACATCAGCATCTGCTCCTGCAATAGGTCTGTCACCTAGCGGTGCATCAAGGACATAATTCTTCTGTGCAGCAATGAAGATAATCCTCAGATATCGGACTCAGTCCGCATCATTGCTACTATCATCTTTCAACTTAGTTTTCTCTAGGAACATATAAAAAACATAGGGGAGCTATATCGCGAGCTATTGATCTACAACATAGATATGCAAATACTATCAGGACTAAGTTCATGATAAATTAAGTTTAATTAATCATATTACTTAAGAACTCCCACTTAGATAGACATCACTCAAGTCTTCTAAATGATACGTGATCCAAATCAACTAAACCAGGTCCGATCATCACGTGAGATGGAGTAGTCATCAATGGTGAACATCTCTATGTTGATCATATCTACTATATGATTGACGTTCGACCTTTCGGTCTCCAGTGTTCCGAGGCCATGTATGTTCATGCTAGGCTCGTGAAGTTTAACCCGAGTATTCCGCATGTGCAAAACTGTCTTGCACCTGTTGTATGTGAACGTAGAGCCTAACACACCCGATCATCACGTGGTGTCTCAGCACGACGAACTGTCGCAACGGTGCATACTCAGGGAGAACACTTATACCTTGAAATTTTAGTAAGCAATCATCTTATAATGCTACTGCCGTACTAAGCAAAATAAGATGCACAAAAGATAAACATCACATGCAATCAAAATATGTGACATGATATGGCCATCATCATCTTGTGCCTTTGATCTCCATCTCCAAAGCACCATGATGATCTCCATCGTCACCGGCATGACACCTTGATCTCCATCGTAGCGTCGTGGTCGTCTCGCCAACTATTGCTTCTACAACTATCGCTAACGCATAGTGATAAAGTAAAGCAATTACATGGCATTTGCATTTCATACAATAAAGCGACAACCATAAGGCTCCTGCCAGTTGCTGATAACTTTTACAAAACATGATCATCTCATACAACAATGTATATCACATCATGTCTTGACCATATCAAATCACAACATGCCCTACAAAAACAAGTTAGACGTCCTCTACTTTGTTGTTGCAAGTTTTACGTGGCTCCTACAGGCTTCTAGCAAGAACCGTTCTTACCTACGCATCAAAACCACAACGGTGATTTATCAAGTTTGTTGTTTTAACCTTCAACAAGGACCAGCCGCAGTCAAATTCGATTCAACTAAAGTTGGAGAAACAGACACCCGCTAGCCACCTTTATGCAAAACTAGTTGCATGTCTGTCGGTGGAACCGGTCTCATGAACGTGGTCATGTAAGGTTGGTCCGGGCCGCTTCATCCAACAATACCGCCGAATCAAAATAAGACATTGGTGGTAAGCAGTATGACGATCACCGCCCACAATTCTTTGTGTTCTACTCGTGCATATCATCTACGCATAGACCTGGCTTGGATGCCACTGTTGGGAAACATCGCATGCAATTTCAAAAAAATTCCTACACTCATGCAAGATCTACCTAGGAGATGCATAGCAACGAGAGGGGGAGAGTGTGTCCACGTACCCTTGTAGACCTAAAGTAGAAGCGTTTGACAACGCGGTTGATGTAGTCGAACTTCTTCTCGTTCCGACCGATCAAGCACCGAACATACGGCACCTCCGAGTTATGCACACGTTCAGCTCGATGACGTCCCTTGAACTCTTGATCTACCAAAGTGTCGAGGGAGAGTTCCGTCAGCACGACGGCATGGTGATGGTGATGGTGAAGTGATCCGCGCAGGGCTTCGCCTAAGCACTACGAGGATATGACCAGAGGCGTAAATTGTGGAGGGGGGCGCCGCACACGGCTAGGAAACAATGTTGTGTGTTCTAGCGGTGCCCCCCCCCCCACATATTTATAGGTGGGAGAGGGAGGGGAGCAGCAAGGGGTGCCCCAAGTAGGAGTAATCCTACTTGGGCGCCTCCTCCAAGTTGGCCTCCCCCCCTTCCATAAGTATCGGAGGTATAATGAAAGAGAGGCGGGAGGGAAGGAAAGGGGGAGGCCGAATCCTCCCCTTTCCTTCTCCCTTCCCTCCTTTCCTTCTCCTCCTATTTCGGCCTATAGGGGTGCGCACCAGCCCCTTAGGGGCTGGTCTGTCCCTCTCTTGGCCCATTAGGCCCATATAGTTGCCGGGGGGAGCCCGGAACCCCTTCCGGAGACCCGATATGTACCCGGTACCCCCGGAACACTTCCGGTGTGCGAATATCATTGTCCTATATATGAATATTAACCTGTCGACCATTTTGAGACTCCTCGTCATGTCCGTGATCTCATCCAGGACTCCAAACAACATTCGGTCACCAAATCACATAACTCATATAATACAAAATCGTCATCGAACGTTAAGCGTGCAGACCCTATGGGTTCGAGAACTATGTAGACATGACCGAGACACCTCTCCGGTCAATAACCAATAGCGGAACCTGGATGCTCATATTGGCTCCTACATATTCTACGAAGATCTTTATCGGTTGAAACGTAATGACAACATACGTTATTCCCTTGGTCATCGGTATGTTACTTGCCCGAGATTCGATCGTCGGTATCTTCATACCTAGTTCAATCTCGTTACCGGCAAGTCTCTTTACTCGTTCCGTAATACATCATCCCGCAACGAACTCATTAGTCACTTTGCTTGCAAGGCTTCTTATGATGTGCATTACCGAGAGGGCCAAGAGATACCTCTCCGATACTCGGAGTGACAAATCCTAATCTCGATCTATGCCAACCCAACAAACACCTTCGGAGATACCTATAGAGCATATTTATAATCACCCAGTTATGTTGTGATGTTTGATAGCACACAAAGCATTCCTCCGGTATTCGGGAGTTGCATAATCTCATAGTCGAAGGAATATGTATATGACATGAAGAAAGCAATAGCAATAAAACTGAATGATCAATGTGCTAAGCTAACGGATGGGTCTTGTCCATCACATCATTCTCCTTATGATGTGATCCCGTTCATCAAATGACAACACATGTCTATGGTTAGGAAACTTAACCATCTTTGATTAACGAGCTAGTCTAGTAGAGGCTTACTACGGACACGGTGTTTTGTCCATGTATCCACACATGTATCAAGTTTCCGGTTAATACAATTCTAGCATGAATAATGAACATTTATCTTGAAATAAGGAAATATAAAGTAACAACTTTATTATTGCCTCTACGGCATATTTCCTTCAGTCTCCCACTTGCACTAGAGTCAATAATCTAGTTCACATCGCCATGTGATTAACACCAATAGTTCACATCGCCATGTGACCAGCACCCAAAGGGTTTACTACAGTCAATAATCTAGTTCACATCGCCATGTGATTAACACCCAAAGAGTATTAAGGTATGAACATGTTTTGCTTGTGAGAGAGGTTTAGTCAACGGGTCTGCCATATTCAGATCCGTATGTAATTTGCAAATTTCTATGTCTACAATGCTCTGCATGGAGCTACTCTAGCTAATTGCTCCCACATTCAATACGTATCTAGATTCAGAGTCATCTAGATCAGTGTCAAAGCTTGCATCGACGTAACTCTTCACGACGAACACTTTATCACCTCCATAATCGAGAAACATTTCCTTAGTCCTCTTAGATAACAAAGGATAATTTTGACCGCTGTCCAGTGATCTACTCCTGGATCACTATTGTACCTCCTTGCCAAACTCATGGTAAGGTACACAATAGGTCTGGTATACAGCATGGCATACTTTATAGAACCTATGGCTGAGGCATAGGGAATGACTTTCATTCTCTCTCTATCTTCTGCCATGGTCGGGCTTTGAGTCTTACTCAACTTCACACCTTGCAACACAGGCAAGAACTCTTTCTTTGACTCATCCATTTTGAACTTCTTCAAAATCTTGTCAAGGTATGTACTCATCGAAAGTTTTATCAAGCGTCTTGATCTATCTCTATAGATCTCGATGCCCAATATGTAAGCAGCTTCACCGAGGTCTTCTTTGAAAAAATTCCTTTCAAACACTCCTTTTTGCTTTCCAGAAAATTCTACATCATTTCCGATCAACATATCATTCACATATACTTATCAGAAATGTTGTAGTGCTCCCACTCACTTTCTTGTAAATACAGGCTTCTCCGAAAGTCTGTATAAAACTATATGCTTTGATCAACTCATCAAAGCGTATATTCCAACTCCGAGATGCTTGCACTAGTCCATAGATGCATCGCTAGAGCTTGCACACTTTGTTAGCACCTTTAGGATTGAACAAACCTTCTCGTTGTATCATATACAACTTTTCTTTAATAAATCCATTAAGGAATGCAGTTTTGACATCCATTTGCCAGATTTCATAAAATGCGGCAATTGCTAAGATGATTCAGACAGACTTAAGCATCGATACGAGTGAAAAAATCTCATCGTAGTCAACACCTTGAACTTTTTGAAAACCTTTTGCGACAATTTGAGCTTTGTAGATAGTAACACTACCATCAGCATCCGTCTTCCTCTTGAAGATCCATTTATTCTTAATGGCTTGCCAATCATCAAGCAAATCCACCAAAGTCCATACTTTGTTCTCATACATGGATCCTATCTCAGATTTCATGGCATCAAGCCATTTATCGGAATCTGGGCTTATCATAGCTTCTTCATAGTTCGTAGGTTCGTCATGGTCTAGTAACATGACTTCCAGAACAGGATTACCGTACCAATTTGGCGCGGATCATGCTCTGGTTGACCTATGAGGTTCAGTAGCAACTTGATCTGAAGTTTCATGATCATTATCATTTGCTTCCTCTCTAGTTGGTGTAGGCATCACGGGAACGGATTTCTCTGATGTGCTACTTTCCAATTCGAGAGAAGGTACGATTACCTCATCAAGTTTTACTTTCCTCCCACTCACTTGTTTCGAGAGAAACTCCTTCTCTAGAAAGGATCCGTTCTTAGCAACAAAGATCTTGCCTTCGGATCTGTGATAGAAGGTGTACCCAATAGTTTCTTTTGGGTATCCTATGAAGACGCACTTCTCTGATTTGGGTTCGAGCTTATCAGGCTGAAGCTTTTTCAAATAAGCATCGCAACCCCAAACTTTAAGAAATGATAGCTTAGGTTTCTTGCCAAACCATAGTTCATACGGTGTCGTCACAACAGATTTAGATGGTGCCCTATTTAACGTGAATGCAGCTGTCTCTAATGCATAACCCCAAAACGATAGTGGTAAATCGGTAAGAGACATCATAGATCGCACCATATCTAATAAAGTACGGTTACGACGTTCGGACACACCATTACGCTGTGGTGTTCTAGGTGCCGTGAGTTGTGAAACTATTCCACATTGTTTTAAATGAAGGCCAAACTCGTAACTCAAATATTCGCCTCCGCGAACAGATTGTAGAAACTTTATTTTCCTATTACGATGATTCTCCACTTCACTCTGAAATTCTTTGAACTTTTCAAATGTTTCAGACTTATGTTTCATTAAGTAGATATACCCATATCTGCTCAAATCATCTGTGAAGGTCAGAAAATAACGATACCCGCCGCGTGCCTCAACACTCATCGGACTGTCATTGGCTCGCTCCATTGTTCCGGAGAACGGAGTTTTAGTCATCTTGCCCATGCGGCATGGTTCGCAAGTATCAAATGATTCATAATCAAGTGATTCCAAAATCCCATCTGCATGGAGTTTCTTCATGAGCTTTATACCAATATGTCCTAAATGGCAGTGCCACAAGTATGTTGCACTATCATTATCAACTTTGCATCTTTTGGCATCAATATTATGAATATGTGTATAACTACAATCGAGATTCAATAAACCATTCACATTGGGTGTATGACCATAGATGGTTTTATTCATGTAAATAGAACAACAGTTATTCTTTGACTTAAATGAATAATCGTATTGCAATAAACATGATCAAGTCATATTCATGCTCAACGCAAACACCAAATAACATTGATTTATGTTCAACACTAATCCCGAAGGTAGAGGGAGTGTGCGATGGTGATCGTATCAACCTTGGAATCACTTCCAACACACATCGTCACCTCGCCCTTAACTAGTCTCTGTTTATTGTGCAACTCCTGTTTCGAGTTACTAATCTTAGCAACTAAACCGGTATCAAATACCCAGGGGCTACTATTAATACTAGTAAGGTACACATCAATAACATGTATATCAAATATACCTTTGTTCAATTTGCCATCCTTCTTATCCGCCAAATATTTGGGGTAGTTCCACTTCCAGTGACCATTTCCTTTGCAGTAGAAGAACTCGGTTTCAGGCTTGGGTCCAGCTTTGGGCTTCTTCACGGGAGTGGAAACTTGCTTCCCATTCTTCTTGAAGTTCCCTTTCTTTCCCTGGCCCTTTTTCTTGAAACTAGTGGTCTTGTTAACCATCAACACTTGATGCTCCTTCTTGATTTCTACCTCCGCAGCTTTAAGCATTGCGAAGAGCTCGGGCATTGTCTTTTCCATCCCTTGCATATTATAGTTCATCACAAAGCCTTTGTAGCTTGGTGGCTTTGATTGGAGAACTCTGTCAATAACACTATCATCTGGAAGATTAACTCCCAGCTGAGTCAAGTGATTATGATACCCAGACATTTTGAGTATGTGTTCACTGAGAGAGCTATTCTCCTCCATCTTGCAGCTATAGAACTTGTTGGAGACTTCATATCTCTCAACTCGGGCATTTGCTTGAAATATTAACTTCAACTCCTGGAACATCTCATATGGTCCATGACATTCAAAACGTCTTTGAAGTCCCGATTCTAAGCCGTAAAGCATGGCACACTGAACTATCGAGTAGTCATCAGATCGAGCTTGCCCGACATTCATAACATCAGCATCTGCTCCTGCAATAGGTCTGTCACCTAGCGGTGCATCAAGGACATAATTCTTCTGTGCAGCAATGAGGATAATCCTCAGATCACGGACTCAGTCCGCATCATTGCTACTATCATCTTTCAACTTAGTTTTCTCTAGGAACATATAAAAAACATAGGGGAGCTATATCGCGAGCTATTGATCTACAACATAGATATGCAAATACTATCAGGACTAAGTTCATGATAAATTAAGTTTAATTAATCATATTACTTAAGAACTCCCACTTAGATAGAAATCACTCAAGTCTTCTAAATGATACGTGATCCAAATCAAATAAACAATGTCCGATCATCACGTGAGATGGAGTAGTCATCAATGGTGAACATCTCTATGTTGATCATATCTACTATATGATTGACGTTCGACCTTTCGGTCTCCAGTGTTCCGAGGCCATGTCTGTACATGCTAGGCTCGTGAAGTTTAACCCGAGTATTCCGCATGTGCAAAACTGTCTTGCACCGATTGTATGTGAACGTAGAGCCTATCACACCCGATCATCACGTGGTGTCTCAGCACGACGAGCTGTCGCAACGGTGCATACTCAGGGAGAACACTTATACCTTGAAATTTTAGTAAGCGATCATCTTATAATGCTACTACCGTACTAAGCAAAATAAGATGCATAAAAGATAAACATCACATGCAATCAAAATATTTGACATGATATGGCCATCATCATCTTGTGCCTTTGATCTCGATCTCCAAAGCACCATCATGATCTCCATCGTCACCGGCTTGACACCTTGATCTCCATCGTAGCATCGTGGTCGTCTCGCCAACTATTGCTTCTACAACTATCGCTAACGCATAGTGATAAAGTAAACAATTACATGGCGTTTGCATTTCATACAATAAAGCGACAACCATAAGGCTCCTGCCAGTTGCCGATAACTTTTACAAAACATGATCATCTCATACAAAAATGTATATCACATCATGTCTTGACCATATCAAATCACAACATGCCCTACAAAAACAAGTTAGACGTCCTCTACTTTGTTGTTGCAAGTTTTACGTGGCTCCTACAGGCTTCTAGCAAGAACCGTTCTTACGTACGCATCAAAACCACAACGGTGATTTATCAAGTTTGCTGTTTTAACCTTCAACAAGGACCGGCCGCAGTCAAATTCGATTCAACTAAAGTTGGAGAAACAGACACCCGCCAGCCACCTTTATGCAAAACTAGTTGCATGTCTGTCGGTGGAACCGGTCTCATGAACGTGGTCATGTAAGGTTGGTCCGGGCCGCTTCATCCAACAATACCGCCGAATCAAAATAAGACATTGGTGGTAAGTAGTATGACGGTCACCGCCCACAACTCTTTGTGTTCTACTCGTGCATACCATCTATGCATAGACCTGGCTTGGATGCCACTGTTGGGAAACATAGCATGCAATTTCAAAAAAATTCCTACACTCATGCAAGATCTACCTAGGAGATGCATAGCAACGAGAGGGGGAGAGTGTGTCCACGTACCCTTGTAGACCTAAAGCAGAAGCATTTGACAACGCGGTTGATGTAGTCGAACTTCTTCTCGTTCCGACCGATCAAGCACCGAACGTACGGCACCTCCGAGTTATGCACACGTTCAGCTCGATGACGTCCATCGAACTCTTGATCTACCAAAGTGTCGAGGGAGAGTTCCGTTAGCACGACGGCATGGTGATGGTGATGGTGAAGTGATCCGTGCAGGGCTTCGCCTAAGCACTACGAGGATATGACCAGAGGCGTAAACTGTGGAGGCGGGCGGCGCACACGGCTAGGAATCAATGTTGTGTGTTCTAGCGGTGCCCCCCCCCCCCCACATATATATAGGTCGGAGAGGGAGGGGAGCAGCAAGGGGTGCCCCAAGTAGGAGTAATCCTACTTGGGCGCCTCCTCCAAGTCGGCCTCCCCCCCTTCCATAAGTATCGGAGGTATAATGAAAGAGAGGCGGGAGGGAAGGAAAGGGGGAGGCCGAATCCTCCCCTTTCCTTCTCCCTTCCCTCCTTTCCTTCTCCTCCTATTTCGGCCTATAGGGGGGTGCACCAGCCCCTTAGGGGCTGGTCTATCCCTCTCTTGGCCTATTAGGCCCATATAGTTGCCGGGGGGTGTCCGGAACCCCTTCCGGTGACCCGATATGTACCCGGTACCCCCGAAACACCTCCGGTGTCCGAATATCAGTGTCCTATATATGAATCTTTACCTCTCGACCATTTTGAGACTCCTCGTCATGTCCGTGATCTCATCCAGGACTCCGAACAACATTCGGTCACCAAATCACATAACTCATATAATACAAAATCGTCATCGAACGTTAAGCGTGTAGACATGACCGAGACACCTCTCCGGTCAATAACAAATAGCGGAACCTGGATGCTCATATTGGCTCCTACATATTCTACGAAGATCTTTATCGGTTGAACCGTAATGACAACATACGTTATGCCCTTTGTCATCGGTATGTTACTTGCCCGAGATTCGATCGTCGGTATCTTCATACCTAGTTCAATCTCGTTCCTGGTAAGTCTCTTTACTTGGTTCGTAATACATCATCCCACAACTAATTCATTAGTCACTTTGCTTGCAAGGCTTCTTATGATGTGCATTACCGAGAGGGCCCAGAGATACCTCTCCGATACTCGGAGTGACAAATCCTAATCTCGATCTATGCCAACCCAACAAACACCTTCGGAGATACCTGTAGAGCATCTTTATAATCACCCAGTTATGTTGTGATGTTTGATAGCACACAAGGCATTCCTCCGGTATCCGGGAGTTGCATAATCTCATAGTCGAAGGAATATGTATATGACATGAAGAAAGCAATAGCAATAAAACTGAACGATCAATGTGCTAAGCTAACGGATGGGTCTTGTCCATCACATCATTCTCGTAATGATGTGATCCCGTTCATCAAATGACAACACATGTCTATTGTTAGGAAACTTAACCATCTTTGATTAACGAGCTAGTCTAGTAGAGGCTTACTTGGGACACGGTGTTTTGTCTATGTATCCACACATGTATCAAGTTTCCGGTTAATACAATTCTAGCATGAATAATAAACATTTAGCATGAAATAAGGAAATATAAAGTAACAACTTTATTATTGCCTCTACGGCATATTTCCTTCAACTTTCATGCAAGAGTCAAAGTTTTTCTCTCTATTACTTTTTATTTTTCTTTTTTGGCAAGCATCATGTGGTGAGGAAAGATCTAGGCACATATATCTAGTTGGATATGGGTAGCATGAGTTATTATTGTTGGCATCACCCTTGAGGTGAATACGTTGGGAGGCGAAATTATAAGCCCCTATCTTTCTATGTGTCCGGTTGAAATATTTTGCTCATGTGTATGCGGTGAGTGTTAGCAATCATAGAAGACTATATGATGGTTGAGTATGTGGACTTTTCTAAAGGCTCCGATACATGACCCTTCCTGAAAAGATGATGAATTGTAGTTGCAAAATTGATTGAGAACATAGTTTGTTGGTTTCCAATAGAGTTTATGCTTTATACTTCGATGTTGTGATGAATTGTTACTTATTCATGAGAAGTCTATGAGAAAAGTTCTATGATAAGAGTTTTATGTTAAAGTTTGTTGCTGTTATAATAATTTACATGATGCTTCTATGTCCATATTTTGTTTTTATTGACACCTCTCTCTCTCTCTAAGCATGTGGACATTTTTTTGATTTTGGTTTTCGCTTGAGGACAAGCGAGGTCTAAGCTTGGGGGAGTTGATACGTCCATTTTGCATCATGTTTACCAATTGTTATTTATAATGTTTTTATGCATAATAATGCTTTTTGGAGTAATTCTAATGCCTTTTCTCTCATAATATGCAAGGTTCACACAAAGAGGGAGAATTCCGGCAGCTGGAAATCTGGACCTGAAAAAGCTACGTCAGGCTACCTATTCTACACAATTCCAAATGAGCTGACTTCATGAGGAATTTTTATGGAATAAATAAGAATTATTGGAGCGAATAACACTACAGGAATCAGGCACTTTGCCGTCTGCCATGGCTGACGGCAAAGGCATGCATGGCGGACGGCAAAGGCCTTTGCCGTCAGCTAGCAGACGGCACCACATCTGGCTGAACAAACTACGGCAAAGATGCAAAGGCCTTTGCCGTCTGCCAGCAGACAGCAAAGGGCATGGACGGCACACGTGGCAGCTTAGGTCCGTTAAGGGGTTAACGGCGTGCTTTGCCATCTGCTGGCAGACGGCAAAGACCTTTGCATCTTTGCCGTCTGCCAGTAGACGGCATAGCATGCCACATGGCAGCTACTTGGGGGGCATCTGGGCTGGCCTATTTGGGCACTTTGATGCAAAGGTCTTTGCCGTCTGCCAGCAGACGGCAAAGCAGCCATATAGGCCAGCCAGTGCCCCAGGTAGCATAGGTAGCTGACACGTGGCAGCTTTACCGTCTGCTGGCTGATGGCAAAGCTCTTTGCCGTCTGCCAGCAGACGGCAAAGTGCGTGTATAGCCCCTGTTTTTTCTATTTTTTTCTTAAATTCAATCAATTTCATAGATATATATATATATATATACACATTTGAAAATACTTTCAACAAGCATACCAACACCTATACATACCAAATCATATCCTTGCCATATGGATATGATCATCCAACACATATACATACCAAATCAAAAGTCCATATGCAACATATATAGCTAGCCAACATATCCAACAACAAGCATCTAATGGTTTCATCCATACATACATATATAGGTAGCAAGTTTCACATTGTTCATCCTACAAAATCAAAACAAAAAGGAAGGACAAGGAGAAGAGTAGACTCCATCAACGCAAGCTTCCTCATCTAAAGCAAATCTGCAAATTGGGAAAGAAGAAAGTTAGAAGAAGAAGAAGAAGAAGACTAGAAGAAGAAGACTAGCTAGAAGAAGAAGAAGAAGAAGTAGTAGAAGAAGAAGAAGAAGAGGAATTTTTCTTCTCTTTCTTTTTCTCCTCTCCTCTTCTTTATCTTCTGCTTCTTCTAACTAAGGTAACCTAGGTAATTATGCCATTTTTCAGCTAAGCTAGGTAAAAATGCTAAGTGTAGGTCATTTTAGAGCTAAGCTAGGTAAATAGGTCATTTTGGAGCTTAGCAAGGTTATTATGTCATTTTCGAGGAAAATAAGCTAATCTATGTCATTTTGGAGGTAACCAAGATTATCATGCCATTTTTTACCTAAGTATGCTAAGTATGTCATAAATGAACAAAAGAAGCTAAGTATAGGTCATTTTTGAGCTAACCTAGGTAGTTATGCCATTTTTTAGCTAACTAAGCATATTTATTCATTTTGGAGGACAAAATGGTAAGTGTACGTCATTTTAGAGCTATCCTAATTAAAATCGATCATTTTGGAGCTACGTAATGTTATTCTGCCATTTTGGAGGAAAATAAACTAATTATATGACAGTTTGGAGCTAAACCAAGGTTATTATGCCATTTTTTACCTATGTAAGCTAATTATGTCATAAATGAACTAGGTAAGCTAAGTATAGATCATTATTGAGCTATCCTAAGTAGTTATGCCATTTTTTAGCTAACTAAGCATATTAAGTCATTTAGGAGGAAAAAATGCTAAGTATAGGTCATTTTATAGCTATCCTAGGTAAAGTATGTCATTTTGGAGCTAAGTAAGGTTATTATGTCATTTTCGAGGAAAATAAGCTAAGTATAGGTCATTTTGGAGCTAAACCATGGTTACTATGCCATTTTTTACCTAAGTAAGCTAATTATGTCATAAATGAACTAGCTAAGCTAAGTATAGATCATTATTGAGCTATCCTAGGTAGTTATGCCACTTTTTAGCTAATTAAGCATATCAAGTCATTTTGGAGGAAAAAATGCTAAGTATAGGTCATTTTATAGCCATCCTAGGTAAAATATGTCATTTTGGAGCTAAGTAAGGTTATTATGTCATTTTCGAGGAAACTAAGCTAAGTATAAGTCATTTTGGAGCTAAATAGGTCATTTCTTAAGCTAAGTACGCATTTGTTAAGGAAAACACTTGGGAAAACTTAGCATCATCAAGGAGGTGAAGGACCGGTCGGGTTTGCGCCAGTGCCAGACGGAGAAGGACCGGTCAGGGTTGCGCCTGTGCCAGATGGAGAAGGATCAGTCGATGCTTGTCGGGAGGCATGCTGCACCAAAGATCAGTTGCAATGTCTCATTAGCATGATGCAACTCAAATGTGAATACTAGTAACTAATGACCATTCAAATGAAACTCACCGTGGGCCCTATACCAATCTGGGGTGCTCCCCTCTTTAGATTTGCTGCATACCCATCGGGGAACATCAACTGCATTTTCACCCACAAGATAATTTCCCTCATAGCTGGCCTTCCATGATTGAACCATGCCTTTGGCTTTGTCCAGTTCTGCTTTCCTTTCGGTGGTTGCATGTTTTGTAACGGTCTATGACATAGCGCCTCCTGATCGACTCTAGCCTTAGTTTAGTTCTTTGACTTCCCATCTATGCCAAACAATGTACCAAAAAGTGCCTCGGCGATATTCTTCTCAGTGTGCATCACGTCGATGTTGTGTGGGCAAAGGAGGTCTTTGAAGTAAGGCAGATCCCACAAGCATGTCTTGTGAGTCTAGGCGTGTTCCGAATTATACCCCTTGAAATACCCTGGACGCTCTGGATTTGGCTCGAGAGTGTTTAACTGATCCAGGGTCTCTTGGCCTGTCAACGGAGGTGGTGCAGAGTTTTTGACAGCTCTACCTTTGATGGAGTTCTGCTTGTCTTTCCTGAACTTATGGCGAGGATCCAGGAACTGTCTATGCAAGTTGAAGCAAGAAATCTTGCGACCGGCCTGAAGCCAATGAAACTGATCTCCCTTGCATGTGGGCCACGGGAACCTTCCATGCACACACCAGCCAACGAATAGCACATACACCGGCAAGTCATGCGTCGAGTACATGTACCAGACACGCATTATGAAGTTCTGTTTGCTAAAGGCGTCATATGTCTTGAACCCATTATCCCAGGCTTCTTGCAATTCGTCCTTCAACGGCTGCATTTACACATTCATATTCTTCCCCGGATAGTTGGGCCCTGGAATTATCAATGTCAGGAAAATGTTCTTTCTTTGCATAATCTGTCCGGGGGGGAGATTGAGTGGAATGACAAATACAGGCTAACAACTGTATTGGGCTGCCGTTAGACCAAACACACTGAACCCATCCGTGCTGATGGCGACTCGAGGATGCCTCAGATCTGCCGTTTTGTCGTCATGTAATGCATCGAAGCGCTTCCACGCTTCACCGTCCAATGTGTGCACCATCATCAGCTTCCCATTTGCATCTAGTTGGGTTCTTTTGCCCGTTTTGTGCCATGTCATCTGTCTGGCCGTCTCTTCAACCATGAAATATGTTGAAGTCTTGGTACGATTGGCATATACCGAAGAACATTAACAGGGATTTTGGTCTGCGTCTTCTCACCCATACCGTTATCTACCACAACATACCTGGATGACTTGCAAATGGGACAATAGTTCAAGTCCGAATACTGAAGCCTAAATAAGGCACATCCTTTCTCACAGGCATGTTTCTTCTCATAGGGCATCTTAAGAGCACGGGGGATTTTGTCTGACTGGTACAGGTTTGCAGGTAGTACATGGCCTTTGGGTAGAAAACATCCAAATACTGTCATCATCGCGTCGTAGCATTTTCTGCCCAAGTTGAATTGAGCCTTCAGAGCCATTATTTGTGAGATGGCATCCAGCTGAAAAAGCTTAGTGTGCTCGTGGAGAGGACATTTTGAAGACTCCAACATTTCATTGAAGGCCTTTGCAGATTCCTCCATCTCATCGTCCAAGTCCCGAGCATCATCAAAATCTCGCACCATGTCTTCCATCCTGGTACCATGCTCGTCGGTGCGACGACGAAGCACCTCAGCTCTGGCACATTGGGCAGACTTGCCATGAAATGTCCACACCGTATAACCTGGCGTAAAACCCCTCTTCTGTAGGTGTTTGCCCATTTCATCCTCTGTCCTCTTGTGCCAATTATTGCACCCAACACAGGGGCACCAGGTTGTCCTTTGGCCATTTGCAAATGCGGCTCTCACAAACCCCTTGGTTTTTGTTAACCATTCATTGGTCATGTCTTTCTAACTAGTGTGATCGGTGTACATCCGTGCACGATCACTCATCTTGCCTAGCTACTGGACACATAAGAAATATATATATATATATATCAGCATGTATATATTCATCAGTTAATGGAGTTTGTCACTTTTATTACGTCCATGCAACCTAGACGCTAATAGGTAAAGATAGGTCCTAATCCCACCCGAGTATGTGTAGATTGGGTTCGTTTTCCCATGCTCTGCTCTGGATCCGACGCAAAATTTCGGCAGCACCTCCCCGCTGTTCTCCTGATACACGTCTCGGCAATAAGCAGAGAGGATGTGTACTCGGAGAACAACAGGGAGGCACTGACAAAACTCTGCATCGGATCTGGAGCAGAGCATATGGGAAAACGAACCCAATCTACACATACTCGGGCTATCCATGGATAACGTTGGACAATTCGAAAGAATCACGGTTATAAATATGCAAATGCATGCATATTTATAGATGTAACCCTTTCGCACGGGAGATGCATAGTGGTCACGCATACTGATGATTGAAGACACCTATAGCTAGCAAGTTTCATCGGCACGAAGACCGGAACAGAGCAAATGAAGGGGGGAGGAGGAGATGTCATTTGTGCTCACCCATGAATGTAGGGGCGAAGCTCGTCGAATGCACGGGGAGGTCGTCGAACACCAGACCCTCGCAGCGACGAAACAACTACACATTTAAAACCACCTGATCAACACAAATATGATGTTTTTTATAACAGAATCGAAAAATATATGACCTAACTCATAATTCACAAATATATGACCCCGTCGGCCTCTGGAAGGCCGAAGAGCACATTTTTCGGGATCGGGGTGTCGGGGGTGTCGTGTCGGGGTCGGGGTGCTGTGTCGGGGTCGGGGGTGCCGTGTCGGGGTCGGGGTGCTGTGTCGGGGTCGCAGTGTCGGGGTGTCGTGTCGGGGTCGGGGTGTCGTGTGAGGGTCGGGGTGTCGGGGTCAGGTGGTCAGGGTGTCGGGGTCGGGATGGCTAATCCTCGACCCCTCGACCCCTTTTCCCCTCGACCCTCGACCCCTCGACACCTCGATCCTCGACCGCTAGACCCTCGACTCCTTTTCCCCTCGATCCTCGACCCCTCGACCACTCGGCGACCCTCTTTTCCCTCGGCGACCCTCGACCATTGGCGACCCTTTTTTTCTACTTTTCCTACTTCTTTTTTTCATCTTCTACTTCTACTTCTTTTTTTTCATCTTCTTCTTTCTTCTTCTTCTTCTTCTTCTTCTACTTATTGTTCTTTTTTTCATCTTCTTCCTCTTCTTCTTCTTCTTCTTCTTCTTCTTCTTCTTCCTCTTCTTCTTTTACTTCTTTTTTTTCATCTTTCTTGTTTATTCTTAAAAAACAGAAGAAAAAAACCTAAACTAAACTAAATCTAACCTAAACTAAACTAAACTAACCTAAACTAAACAAACCTAAACTAAATCTAAAAAAATAGAGAAAAAACAGAAAAACTCACCATGGGAAGGGGGCGCGGGTTGAGGAGGCAGGCCACGGGGAGGGGGCGCGGGTTGAGGTGGCCGAGGGGAAGGGCGGCCGACGACGGTGCAGCTCCGGCGGCAGGGCAAGGTGGCGCGGCGCGGCACCGGCGATGGGGTGGGGCAGGGCAGCCGCCACGGCCTGTGTCCGCTGGGCGGGGCGGCCGGGCGGGGCGGGCGGGCGGCTGGCGACGAGGCGGGCGCCGGGGGACGGGGCTGGCCGGCGGCGCCTCGGGCTCCGGGGGGTCGCGCGGGGCGGCGGCGGCTCGGGCACGGGGGCGGCGCGGGTGAGGTGAGGGGAGAGAGAGAGGGGTGGGGCGCGGGGCGCTGGCCGTTTTTTATTTAGGTCAAATCTCTTTGTCATCTGCTAGCAGACGGCAAAGAGCCTAGCTAGTGGGGTGGGGCCGGGGGGAACGACCGTTAGTTGGCCACTTTCTTTGCTGTCTGCTAGCAGACGGCAAAGAACTAGCAGACGGTAAAGAAAGTGGCCGTTAGGTGGTTCTCGTTAGTGGGCCACCCTCTGTCGGGGTACGACACCTATGCGATCCAAAGGGACCCCTTTACGATTCGGCGGGGGGAGAGGGATACGCAAAGAGCAGAACCAACGATCGACGCGGGTATATTTTACTCAGGTTCGTGCCGCTGATCAGCGTAAAACCCTACTCCTGCCTTGTGTTCTTATTAATGTTCTTTAGCCCAGCCTTCAGGAGCGCTCGCTGTGAACAGTACGTTCAAAGAGCAGCTACGCATGCAGAATGGGCCAGAAGTTCTCCTCCCCTGTAGCTGTTGCCTTGGGCCTCCTTTTATATGCTCAAAGGGGTCACCACAGTGGCAAAATGTACATACATTGAGGTGTAAAGTAGCTACAGGGTAATCATACCTAACCCCTGACGGACTAGGACGAACGCATTTAATGCACCGTGAGGTGTCCGTTTAGGTGTCCTTACTTTCTTGGGTATGGAAAAAGGGGCCATCCCATCAGCACCGCTTAAGCTCTACTCCATTGGCGCGTCGCCACGCATCCAAAGAAGGACCCAGAATGTCGGGTTTGTCGCTATGCTAGAGCGGTGGCACAGCAACAAAACCTTGCCGGGTGCTAAGCCCTGCCGGGCGCGAAGCCTTGCCGAGTGCCGAGCCTTGCCGGGCACCGATCCTTGCCGGGCTCCGCAGGCCACCCCGGCAAGATCTTACCGGGGAAGCTGGCCTTCGGATTCCAGCTCTCCTTATCTGCTGATCCTCAGATCTCTGACTGGATGGTTTCTTTGATGGCCTGAATCAACCTCGAACTGTTCCCCGGCAAGCCTTGCCGCGAGGATGGCTACAACTGCCCGTGCACAAGTACGGGGTACTAGTGGCCCAATACTTAGTACACCGACAGGAGCCCCCGGGCCTAGGGCATACACGAGTGCGAGGCGTTGTTGGGCTAGGCCCAAACAGTGCACGGGCACGCGTGGCAGGGGATTAACTGCTCGTAAATATCCGATTTACTGTGTCCCCCACTACGCGCGTCGAACGCGTAGCGTGGGGAGCGTGCCTCAAAGGCTGCAACTGCGACGTGCCTATAGAGGCGCATTCACATTGGGGAATAAAAGAGGCGGCCCCGCTCCTTCCCCATAAAAAGGAGAAGCCGCAGAGGCACAAGCCTATTTACCCCCCTCTTCTTCTCAATCTGGCCGTCGCCATCGCCTTCCTCCTCTCGAGCTCAGAGCGAAGCTTTTCCTCTTCCGCCTGCCGCTTCCACGCTCGCTTCACCCCCGGCTTCCGCCCTCACAGCCGCCATGCCGCCCAAGGCCAGCAAAGGCAAGGGCAAGGAAGCGAAAGTCGACGTCCCGGAGAGCGAACTGGTGAAGATGCGGAAGAAGTATGTCGTCGTCGCCCCATCGCTCGATGCAGAAGCTCTGAAGAGGCGGTACCAATGCATGTGGGCGAAGGAGAGGCAAGCTCACCCCGCCACATGCGTGATTCCAGGTTCTTGTTCCAAAAGTGGGTCGGACAGATACCCTTTCTTCGCTGCGTATTTCTATTGCGGGCTCTGCCCCCCATTTTCTGACTTCTTCAATGATATCATGTACACATACGGCTTTCATCTTCTCAATTTCACGCCGAATGCGGTACTATGCATGTCCATCTTTGCCCATCTTTGTGAAAACTTTGCCGGAGTGATTCCCAACTCTACTCTTTTTCGCCATTACTTCTTCCCTCACATCCAAAAAGGAGAGGCCCTCTCTGGTTCTATCGCCTGGATTCCAAGGGCTTGGAATAAGGAAATATACCCAGAAGGAGTTTACCGCGAAAAGTGGGACGAATGGTGGGCTGAATGGTGCTGGATCAAGGAAGCAGATCCCCATCCGTTTTGTCTTCCCCGGCAACAGAAGGTGGTCCGCGGCAGCGGTTGGAGCAGTCTTGCCACTGATGACGAAAAGCTCACAATCACCACCACCAGGATTCTTCGCCTGAAAGCTGCCAGGCTGACAATGGAGATGATTGCGCCCCGGGTTGAATAATAATCTGACCACTATGCAGCTTGGCGCTCTCCGTCAAAAACTATTCCGGCGCGAAGACAAGCATCGGCTGCCGGCAAGGATTGTCCCTTTGTGCAACAACTCCGCCTTGGGGTCAATCATCGCCTTCATGCCGATGTTCAACGCCCACGGTCTTGACGCGACTTGGGCCGAACCAACGAAGGAGGAAGCACAGAAGTTTTTGACAACTTGACGGAGAGACCTGTCCGGCAAGAGACAGATTTCATCCGAGCCACCACTGACCAAGAAGTAGCTTACATTGCTAGTAGGGTGGAGGAGGCAAATCTTGCCGCGGAGGCCGGTAGCGTTGGCTTCACAGAATGGGAAACCAGCGACGCAGAGGTAGTAGTGGAGGTAAAACTTGCCGGGAAGGACAAAGCTGCCGGGGAACAGAGCAGCACAGCCGCTGAGAGCTCGTCCGACGAGGACACGGCCGAAGAAGAACCGCAAGAAGAGCTCCCAGCCCCGAAGAAGACGAAGCGTGTTCTTCAAAAGGCTGCATCTGGCATCCCGGCAAGCCAGCCTTCTTCGAGCGGCGAGGCACCCAGCAAGGAAGTGGCCTGCAAGACTACACCGTGGCAACGGGTTCGTCAACAACCTACGCGGCGCGTGAGACCCACACCAGCAGCCTCTGCTGGGGCGGCAGGGGTGTATCGCACTACCGCACCGGAAGCTGCCCCGGCGCCTGCCACAGCCAAGCGACCTAGGACCCCTCCTCCGCCTCCCCACTCAGACATCGCAGCGGCTTTAGTCCGGAGCGAGAAGAAGAAGAGTGAGTACTTTGCCACAACCATTATATTCCAATCTTGGATCGTTCTTACTGACTTGCTCGTATTGTCTCTGCAGTGATGCAGAAACCTTGCTGGAGAGGATGGCGAAGAGGACAAAGACTTCCACGGGCGACGAGCCCCCGGCAGGCTCCACGAGCGTGCCAGAAACCGTCATCGTCAGCCCGGAGCCCAGTCCTCAATGCAGCCCCCAGCACAGCCCCCAGCGTAAGTTCACTGTTCTTTTTCCGCTGGCGGGTGCTGAGGCTTCCATTCTTGCCGCTGATATCCTTGGGCTCGCAGGAGAAGAACGGCAACAAGGAGAGTTGTCGGAAGACATCCCTGTCATGCCACCTTCATCGACCACGCCGCCCACAAGCACGTCCCCGGCAAGAGATCCTACCGACGAGCCCATCCTAACTGAGGAGGAGCCGGCAAGCATGGACATCGGCAACCCTCCCCCGGCAACTGAAGTTGCCGGGAGGGGCGAGGCCACCTCTCAACAGCTCGACGCAGGTAATCGATTGCCTCAGAATGCTTGTTTCTCTTTCCCTTATCTATCTGTCTTTAGTCGCTTCAAACTTCAATCTTGATCTTATTCTGTTCTCCTCCTTCGTCCTTCAGAGTTCCCTGTGATGGAACACATTGATGTCGACGTTGTCATCGAGGAGACCGCCAAGGACGCCGCTGCCGAAGCAGACAGGATCGCTGCCAGCGAGGCCACCAAGGATGACACTGTCGAGGCTGGTGGTGCTCTTGACGGGGAGGCCGCCAAGACTGCACAGGAGGAACCCGCCAAGGAACCTACTGAAGGGGGCGACAGGGAGGCTAATGACCGTACTGACGGCATTCCTGCCGCAGGAGCGCCAGGTGCTGCACCGGCCACGGAGCCCCCTGCTACTGGTGAGGCGGTCGCTGAAGACCAACCATCAACATCTGAAGGCCCCTCATCCAGCAAATACCTCAAGGTTGGCGAGAACCTGTTTGTCAACTTGTCGAGGACGTCAAGCATTGGGGCACCAGCCGAAGGAGAAGTTTTTGACGAAGAAATCATAGCAGCGGCAAATCTGAAGAGGATCAGCTCCTTCAGGCCATGGGCAAGAATTTCCGCAAGCTCCAGGCTCTCCACCGCGCCCGGAAAGATAAAGCGGATTCCAGAATGGCAGTTGTCGAGGCGGCCAAAGCAGATTTCCAAAGGCGCGTCGACCAAATGCAAACCTGGTACACCGAGGCCCTCCAAGAGCTGACTGCTGGCCGGGAACAGGTGAGCCAACAGTGGACAGAGATCCTCCTGAAGCAATCTGATATGGAGAAGGCGCAGGATGAAGCTACTCAAAGGATTGCTGCTGAAGATGCCCTCCTGACGGGGCGCCACGTTGCTCTTGATGCTCATGAGGAAGATCTCACCGCACGTGAGCAGGCGCTCGCCGCCAAGCTTCGCAGCAAAGATGAAGATATCGAGAAGCTTGTCGCGCGGCGGAACCAGGAGCTGGAGCAAAAACATAAAGAGGCACTCGAAGCTCTGACTGCAAGTCACGCCGGCAAGCTCAAGGAGGTCGTCGATGCTGCCGAAGTTGCAGAGCCGCCAAGAACGAGCTGAGCGACAAGGTAAAGAAGCTGGAAATAGATCTCGAAGAGCACGGCAAGGAGCTCTCGACGCTCAAAGGTGATAGGGAAAAAACCCTCCACTCCTTGGCGGAGATGCAAGTTGCCCTATCCAACAAAACCAAGCAGCTCTCCTCTGCGGCTGATGCTATTGCAATTCTGGAATTGACGCTGACCACGTTGCAGAAGTCTCTCGAGGCCGGCAAGGCCCGTGAGAAGGCTCTACTCAAGGATCTCCAAGGAGAGAGGAACCTGCTCAAGAGCGCTGCCGCCGCCCAAATCGATTACGAGAAGGGGGTGGAGATCTGGACTGGACGTCTCATCGCCGCTGCGGAGAAGCTTACGGTAGAACTGTCAACCATGGGCCTGTCGAACTTTAGGTATTCTTTCGAGGAAAGGATATCTTCAAGTGCCAGGTTGACGATGTTCTTTGAAAGCATCATCGACGCCTTGAGGATGCTCCAGTCTAGCCGGGCGACCCAATTGGCCAACGAGACTCGCCGGCTTTGCCGGGCCGTCCTTCGCAAGGTGCTTATCAAGGTGGTGCACAGCAATCCTGGCATCGACCTCTCCAACGCACTCGGCCATCTGCCAAGGGACGCAAATGTCGAGGCGCTTGAAGAACTTATCGCGCCTATCCTTGAGAAGGTGGGCTCCATCAAAAGGATCGAAGGCCAGCGCAGGGATTAAGTGCTCCGCCTTTTCTTGCCGTCATCATTCCATGTAAAAGACAATTAAGTCTCAAGTTAGAATTGCGGCAACTCATGAATGTAATATAACTCGCCTATGTTTAGGTTCATGCTTGCTATTTTCCTTGTCTGATTCCTTTATGTATGGAGTTCACCCTACGCTTACTGAAAAACTTGCCGGCGTGCAACCTGCCGCGAGCACTGGGTGCGGGACTTCAGCAGCCTGCTAGAGGCGTAGCGGCCGGCAAGACTCCTTGGCGTTCTCAGTGCAGCCACTTAAATCGTTGAGCGGGCTCGAAACAAAATAAGGGCGCAACTGATTACAACAAGGGTTCCTTCGCGTGCAGATTTTCCATACAAGAGTCGGAATTGTCCAAGGAAATAACTTGCAATAAAGGAAACTTGCTCTAAGTTTTAGAACTTAGCATTCTGTCACTGTCCTTCCTCCGGCAAGCGTCGATTCCGAACGTCGCCAACTGGTACTCATATCTCCCTTCCCCTCCCGGCAAATGTGCACGCGAGGAATCCTTATGTCTTTTAAAAAGAAAGAAGAGAAAATAAAGACATGAAACCTTGGCGGTTCGTTAGAACTTACTGGGAGTAGGTGTTATACAACATCTTAGACAAACATGCATATATAAATATGAACATGGGAATCAATAAGGGAATGTACAAAACTTATTTATTCATCTGCGCTCAGGGTCTGCGCCTGGCTTTGTACAAAGGATCACATGCTTTGCCGGCAAGACTTGTACAAAAGGGTGGTTGCCGGGAGCCCCCGACAACCGCGCCTTATGGGTAGAACTTGCGAAGATGTTCGATATTCCAGGAATTGCTCACTGGAACGCCATCTTCGGTCTCCAAGCGGACAGCGCCGGGCCTGGTGACTCGTACTACCCGATAAGGGCCTTCCCACTTTGGCGTCAACTTGTTTGAATTCTTGGCGGACTGAATCCGCCGAAGAACAAGGTCGCCTTCCTCAAGGCTTCGGGCATGAACTTTGAGGCTATGGTAGCGGCGCAAAGCTTGCTGGTAGCGTGCAGCTCGCACAGCAGCCTGAAGACGATTCTCCTCAAGGAGCACAGCATCATCTTGCCGCAGTTGCTCTTGCTCAAGCTCATCATAAGCGAGCACTCGAGGTGATCCGTACGTGAGTTTCGTGGGGAGAATTGCTTCCGCTCCGTAGACCAGAGCGAAGGGCGTCTGGCCGGTGGCTCGATTTGGTGTCGTTCTGATTGACCAAAGAACCGCCGGCAACTCATCAATCCAGCGTCCTCCGCACTTTTTCAGTCTGTCAAAAGTCCTGGTCCTGAGACCGCGTAGCACTTCAGCATTAGCCCTCTCTGCTTGGCCGTTGCTTCTCGGGTGAGCAACAGAGGCAAAACAAATCTTGCCGCCAAAGTTTTGGACGTACTGCATGAAGGTGCGACTTGTGAACTGCGTGCCGTTGTCGGTGATGATCCTGTTGGGTACACCGAAACGGCAAACTATCCCTTTAAAGAACTTGACGGCTGATTGTGTTGTCACCTTCCTCACTGCTTCCACCTCCGGCCACTTTGTGAACTTGTCGATAGCAACGTACAAGTACTCAAAGCCCCCGGTAGCACGGGGGAAAGGGCCCAGTATGTCAAGCCCCCAGACCGAAAATGGCCAGGAGAGAGGGATTGTCTGAAGAGCTTGAGCTGGTTGATGTGATTTCTTCGAATGAAACTAGCATGCTCCACACTTGGTGACTAGTGCAGTTGCATCCTGGAGAGCGGTGGGCCAAAAGAAACCTTGCCGGAATGCTTTCCCGGCAAGTGCTCTTGATCCTATGTGAGAACCACATATGCCTCCATGTATCCCTGCCAACAGCTCTAGCCCATCCTCCCGAGGAATGAACTTCAATTTCACACCGTTCGGTCTCTTTCTGTACAGGACGTCATCGACGAACTTGTACATAACAGACCGACGGGCTACTCTTTCTGCTTCTTCCTGTTCCTCCGGGAGTTCTCCTGTCTGAAGGAAATGGACAATGTGCTGTGCCCATGCTGGAGCCTGAGGATCGACGGCTAGGACTAAAGGCATCTCCTCCGCCAGGGGAACGTTTGTCTCGACAGCAAGGGCCTGAGGCCCTGCCGGAGCCTGTTGTTCCCCGGCAGGCATGTCGATCCCGGCAACTTCCTTGCCGGCGGCTCCGGGGAGCTCTGCCGGGAAGTACTGACCAGAGTTCAACTTTCTTCTCTTTTCTTGGTGCATCGATGGCGCCACGGATGGTTGAGTCAATTGGAGCACAAAAGTTCCTGGTTCCACAGGCAACTTGAGGGCGGCACGCTTTGACAGGTCGTCAGCAACACTGTTCTCGGCACGAGGAACGTGCTCCATTTGCAGACCGTCAAAGCGCTCTTCCATTTTCCTCACTTCATCCACGTAGGCTTGCATCAATGGACTTTGATAACTCTTGTTAACTTGCCTGACGACAAGTTGTGAATTGCCTTTGATGTCGAGCTTTTTGATACCAAGGTCTGCCGCGATCCTGAGACCGGCAAGCAAACCCTCATATTCTGCAGTGTTGTTGGTCGAACTCTCCCGGGGAAAATGCATTTGGACTACGTACTTGAGGTGCTCTCCGGTGGGTGCGACAAGCAGCACGCCAGCACCGGCGCCTTGCAGCGAGAAAGCCCCATCAAATTACATAACCCATTGGTGATCGATTTCCTTGCCGGGGAGAGTTGTTTCCTGAGCCTCTTCGTCCGGTGTTGGGGTCCATTCTGCAATGAACTCCGCCAAGGCCCTGCTCTGAATCGTCGAAGTGCTTTCAAACCTGAGGCCAAAGCTCGACAACTCCAACGCCCACTCCACGATCCTGCCGGTTGCTTCTGGATTTTGCAAAATCCGTTGCAACGGAAAGCGAGTGACGACGGTGATTTCATGTGCTTGAAAATAATGCCGCAGCTTCCTCGAGGCCATAAGAAGGCCGAAAATCAACTTCTGCACACCAGAATATCTTAACCTAGCTCCTTGTAAAAGAGAGCTAACAAAATAAACTGGGCGCTGCACCACCTTCTTCTTCTGCACTGGTTCTTCTGTTTGCGCAGACACTGTCTTGCCGAGATGAACCCTTGCCGGGGAAGGTCTTGCCGCATCTCCTGGCGGCCCTGCCGCTGGTGTTGCTTCCTCATCAGCCTCTCTCTGCGCCACTAGCGCAGCACTAACCACTTGATTTGTTGCTGCCAGATACAACAGCAACGCCTCTTGTGGTTTAGGCGCGACTAGCGTCGGCGGAGAGGAAAGGTATTTCTTCAAATCTTGCAGCGTAGCCTCCGCCTCCGGAGTCCATTTCATTGGACCTGCCTTCTTCAAAATTTTGAAAAAGGGCAGGGCGCGCTCAGCAGACTTGGAAATAAACCTGCTTAGAGCAGCAACACAGCCGGCAAGACGACGCACATCCTTGACGCGTCTCGGCGCTTCAATTTGCTCAATAGCTTTGATCTTGTCGGGGTTCGCTTCGATTCCCCGGCAAGATACAAAGAATCCGAGGAGCTTGCCGGAAGGAACACCGAACACGCACTTCTCAGGATTGAGCTTCAAGTTGATCTTGCACAGATTTGCAAATGTTTCTTCTAAATCTTGAATGAGCATCGCTTTGTCTTTGGTTTTGACCACTATATCATCCATATACGCCTCCATATTTCTATGGAGTTGAGGCTCAAAACCAATTTGGATTGCTCTCGCAAATGTCGAACCAGCACTTTTCAACCCGAAAGGCATTCGTATAAAACAATACGTACCACATGGGGTGATAAATGCGGTCTTCTCTTCATCTTCTTTTGCCATAAAAATCTGATGATACCCTGAATAGGCATCAAGGAAGGACAGGAGATCACAACCAGCGGTGGAATCCACAATCTGGTCGATACGCGGCAAGGGAAAGGGATCTTTTGGACAGGCTTTATTGATATCTGTATAATCAATACAAAGCCTCCATTTCCCATTCGCCTTCCGCAGTACAACCAGATTGGCCAACTAGGTTGGATGAAGCACTCCTTTGACCAATCCTGCCACCTCCAACTTTCTGATTTCTTCGGCAATGAATTCTTGCCGCTCCAAGGCTTGTTTCCTGACCCTTTGCTTGACGGGCCGCGCATGAGGACAGACAGCAAGGTGGTGCTCAATTACCTTCCTGGGAACACCGGGGATGTGAGACGGTTGCCATGCAAACACGTCGACATTCGCCTGCAGGAAGGCAACGAGCGCGCTTTCCTATTTGTCATCTAGGGTGGAACTTATGGTGAAAGTTCCCCCCGTTCCGTCCTCCCTGACGGGCACCTTCTTGGTCTCCGGCGGAGCAGCCTTGGATTTCTTGTTCTTGCCGGTGGAACTCTCTGGTGCATCCTCGACGGAAGCGCAGCACTCCGAGGAGGTGCGCTTGCCGGAGTTCGCGCCAAGATTCTTGCCGGTCTTCTTCTTCCCCCCGGGAGTTCCAGCGGCAGGAGCAGGTGCCTTGATGGCAGGTGCTGCAACTGCTTCCCGGTAAAGTTGGTCGGCACAGATGAGCGCATCCTTCTTATCGGAATGGATAGTGATGACGCTCAACGGCCCAGGCATCTTCAAAACGTTGTACGCGTAGTGTGATGCCGCCATGAACTTAGCCAGCACTGGCCGACCAAGGATCCCAGTATATGACATGGGGATCTTGGCGACATCAAACACCACCTTCTCGGTCCTGTAGTTGAGCTCGCTACCAAATGTCAACGGCAGCATAATCTTGCCCTTGGGCTGGGTTCTTCCCGGATTGACCGCTTGAAATGTACCTGTTTCTTCGAGGTCCTCGTCGGGAATTTGGAGCTTTTTGAACACATCCAGTGAGATTAAGTTTAGGCCGGCCCCACCGTCAACTAGCATTTTCATCACCTTGAGGTTGCGAATCGTTGGCGAGACCAACAATGGCAAGCACCCGACCGCAGTTGTGCGATCAGGGTGATCCTCGGCGTCGAAAATGATAGGCGTGTTGGACCACTTCAGGGGCCTACATGCATCTGGGGATGGCTCTGCTACATTGACTTCCCGCACCCACTGTTTGAGTTGACGGTGGGAAGAATGCAGCGAGGCACCTCCATCGATACACATGGCCTCGTAGCTTTCTGGAATTCTTGCTCACTGGACTCATCATCTTCTTCATCATCATCTTCTTCTTTGTCTCGGCCCCGAGCGGGCCAATCCTTTTGTTGCTTGGCCTTGCCGCGGTGCCCCCCTCGGCCACCGCGCTTCTTGCCGGATCCGTCAGCACCATCTTGGGCCTTCTCCTTATCTCGCCTTTCATATTCGGCCCTCTGTTTCTCAGCAAGCTGTTCAACTTACCGGCAGTTCTGGAGATCGTGGCCCTTGGTGCGATGGATCTTGCAATACTGCTTGCTGGAGTTCTTCGACTTGTCGGCAGCCGCCAAGGCCTGACAGGAAGGGCACCCGGCAAGATCCTTGCCGGGGTCACCAACCTTGGCCTTCTTGGCGGCGCCGGGGTTGTCGGATTCCTCGACAGCAAGCACGGCCTTGCCTCCGCGTTTCCTGTTCCGCCACCGGCCTTTCCTTGACGGGGCCGCGGCATCTTCTTCTTCAGATTCGCCCGCCGCGCCAACAGCCTTGCCAGGGAGTTTCCTCCCTTCTTCAGCTCGAGCGCATTTATCGGCTAGAGCGTAAAGCTCGGCAATACTCCTGACTTTGTTCATTGCCAGCTCTTCCCGCATTCTGCGGTTACGCACGTTCTGGTGAAACGCACTAATGACAGCGGCAGGGTGAATGTCAGGAATATTGTACTGCACCCGGCTGAACCTCTGCATAAACTTGCGTAGGGACTCGCCCTCCTTCTGAGGGATGATATGCAAATCACTCTCTTGGCCAAGAGCTTGGTGGCCTCCAACAAAGGCGCCAACAAACTGATGGCACAGATCTGACCAGGAAGAAATAGAATTCTCCGGTAGATGCATCAACCACGACCTGACGTTGGGTTTAAGCACCAACGGGAAGTAGTTGGCAAGTATCTTGTCATCTTGGCCCCCGGCAGCCTGCACCGCAATGGTGTAGATGCTCAGGAACTCCGAGGGATGGGTCTTACCGTCATATTTCTCCGGGACCTCCGGCTTGAAGGTTCGGGAATTGGGCCACTGGACTTGCCACAGCTCACGGGTAAACGCTGGAGTCCCTACCTCATAAGGCAAGTCTCCTACGTCCCCTGGCGCAGGCTCATCGACAGCCGGCCCTGCGCACTTATCAGACAGATAGCGCGCTTCCCGTCGCCGCTCGATGGTAGTTCAAGTGTCCTCCTTGCCTCGTTCCTGGAGAACTTGACGCTGATCGCGGCGCATCCGCGGATCAGATGACGCCGTGGAAACTTCTTCACGGCGGTCGACCTGCTGGGTTGTCGGCCGCCGCTGGTGCCGTGGAGGGGAGTGCACTGTGGTTGCACCACCTCCGGTTTTCTCCACATCGGCTCGCACCGGATCGATGGGCCTTCGCTGCGAGGGCCCTGGCTCTTGCGGTCCATCTTTGTTGGCGAAGCCGATAAGGCTCTGGATAGTAGCTCGCCACTCCTCCATCTTCTCCGGGGCAGGAGGAAAATCGAGGAGCAGCTGCGCACGTGCCAAGGCTTCCGCTGGCGTAGGCGGCGGTGACAGGTGCGAGGTACGTGAGGTGCTCTGACTCCTAACCATATTAGAAGGAGCACCATAACGGTCACACGACCGCGCGCCACCCCCGCCAGCAGCTCGGTGGCCATTCTGGTCCCGCGCATCTTGGGATCGATGCGTAGAAATTTTTCATGGGGACGCCCTGAACCACCAGCGCCATGACGTCGCTCATCATGCACGACCTGGGTAGGTCGTGATGCTTGCGCCGGCGCGGGAGCTCCAGCAGGCGCCCTCTGATCTCTGGAATTCATTGTGCCACCCGTAGGCAACACAGCGCCGTCTCTTGATCCTGCGGCGTGCAGGTTGCCACTGCCACTGCGAACGATGCCGCTCGCCTGGGTCGGATCACCAGAACGCCATGGGGGTTCTAGTCCTCTTCCTTCTGCGCCCACGCCGTCGCCCGTACGCGAAGGTGTAGGCAAAACGGACGTGGACAGTTGTGCCGTCGCGGCGCTCTTCTTCTTGGGCGGCATGATGATGAAGAAACTGAGGCGCCGATCACTAGATCAGGTTCACGCAACCTCGATCCCCCTACCTGGCGTGCCAAAGATGTCGGGGTACGACACCTATGGGATCCAAAGGGACCACTTTACGATTCGGCGGGGGGAGAGGGATACGCAAAGAGCAGAACCAACGATCGACGCGGAATATTTTACCCAGGTTCGGGCCACTGATCAGCGTAAAACCCTACTCCTGCCTTGTGTTCTTATTAATGTTCTTGAGCCCAGCCTTCAGGAGCGCTCGCTGTGAACAGTACGTTCAAAGAGCAGCTACGCATGCAGAATGGGCCAGAAGTTCTCCTCCCCTGTAGCAGTTGCCTTAGGCCTCCTTTTATACGCTCAAAGGGGTCACCACAGTGGCAAAATGTACATACATTGAGGTGTAAAGTAGCTATAGGGTAATCATACCTAACCCCTGACGGACTAGGACGAACGCATTTAATGCACCGTGAGGTGTCCGTTTAGGTGTCCTTACTTTCTTGGGGATGGAAAAAGGGGCCATCCCATCAGCACCGCTTAAGCTCTCCTCCATTGGCGCATCGCCACGCATCCAAAGAAGGACCCAAAATGCCGGGTGCCAAGCCCTACCGGGCGCCAAGCCTTGCCGGGCGCCGAGCCTTGCCGGGCACCGATCCTTGCCGGGCTCCGCAGGCCACCCCGGCAAGATCTTGCCGGGGAAGCTGGCCTTCGGATTCCAGCTCTCCTTATCTGCTGATCCTCAGATCTTTGACTGGATGGTTTCTTTGATGGCTTGAATCAACCTCAAACTTTTCCCCGGCAAGCGTTGCCGCGAGGATGGCTACAACTGCCCGTGCACAAGTACGGGGTACTAGTTGCCCAATACTTAGTACACCGACACCCTCCCTCTTTGCCGTCTACTAGCAGACGTCAAAGATTCTATGTTGTCTGCTAGCAGACGGCAAAGAGCTGGCTGACGGCAAACATGATCTTTGCCGTCAGTTTTCTGTAAGCTGATGGCAAAGACCTCCTATGCCATCAGCTAGTAGACGGCAAAGAGCTGGCTAACGGCAAAGATCCTGATTCCAATAGTGTAACTACCAGACGGGGCCCACGAGGTAGGCACAACCCACCTGGGCGCGCCAGGGAGCCCAGGCGCGCCCTGGTGGGTTGTGCCCTCCTCGGCCCACCTCCGGTGCCCATCTTCTGGTATATAAGTCATTTTGACCTAGAAAAAAGAAGGAGAGGACTTTCGGGACGAAGCGCCGCCGTCTCAAGGCGGAACTTGGGCATGAGCAATTTTGCCCTCCGGTGGAGCGATTCCGCCGGGCGAACTTCCCTACCGGAGGGGGAAATCATCGTCATCATCATCACCAACAACCCTCTCATCTTGGGGAGGCCAATCTTCATCAACATCTTCACCAGCACCATCTCCTCTCAAACCCTAGTTCATCTCTTGTGTTCAATCTTTTTACCGGAACCTCAGATTGGTACCTGTGGGTGACTAGTAGTGTTGATTACATCTTGTAGTTGATCACTATATGGTTTATTTGGTGGAAGATTATATGTTCAGATCCATTATGCTATTTAATACCCCTCTAATCATGAACATGTTTATCACTTGTGAGTAGTTACTTTTGTTCTTGAGGTCACTGGAGAAATCATGTTGCAAGAAATCATGTGAACTTGGTATGTGTTCGATATTTTGATAATATGTATGTTGTGATTCCCTTAGTGGTGTCATGTGAACGTCGACTACATGACAATTCACCATATTTGGGCCTAAGGGAATGCATTGTGGAGTAGTTATTAGATGATGGGTTGCTAGAGTGACAGAAGCTTAAACCCTAGTTTATGCGCTATTCCGTAAGGGGCTGATTTGGATCCAAAAGTTTAATGCTATGGTTAGATTTATTCTTAATACTTTTCTCGTGGTTGCGGATGCTTGTGAGGGGTTTAATCATAAGTAGGAGGTTTGTTCAAGTAAGAACAACACCTAAGCACTGATCCACCCACATATCAAATTATCAAAGTAGTGAACACAATTCAAGCCAACATGGTGAAAGTGAATAGATGAAATTCCCGTGTGCCCTCAAGAATACTTTGCTTACTATAAGAAACCGTTTTGGCATGTCCTTTGCCACAAAAGGATTGGGCTATCTTGCTGCATATTATTTGTCGTCACTGTTACGTGCTTGTTACAAATTATCCTGCTATCAAATTATCTGTTACTTACAATTTCAGCGCTTGCAGACATTACCTTGTTGAAAACCACTTGTCATTTCCTTCTGCTCCTTGTTGGGTTCGACACTCTTACTTATCGAAAGGACTACAATTGAACCCCTATACTTGTGGGTCATCAAGCAGGAAGGAGTCGGTGCTACTTCTTGAGTTTGCGTTGATTTTTCCCTTGAAGAGGAAAGGGTGATGCAGCAAAGTAGAGATAAGTATTTCCCTCAGTAAAGAACAAAGGTATCAATCCAGTAGGAGGCACAAGCAAGTCCCCAATAGATGCACCCGCACAAACTAACAAACACTTGCAGACAGCGCGAAAAACGGGTTGTCAATCCCTTCACGGTCACTTGCAAGAGTGAGATCTAATAGAGATAGATATAAAAGATAAGTAAAAGGCGAAACAAGGTAAATATAAATAAATTGCACCAAGGTATTTTTGGGTTTTTTGTTTTATAGATCTCAAAATATATGATGGAAAATAGACCCGGGGGCCATAGGTTTCACTAGAGGCTTCTCTCTCGAAGAAAGCATACGGTGGGTAAACAAATTACTGTTGAGCAATTGATAGAAAAGCACAAAGTTATGACGATATCTAAGGCCATGATCATGAATATAGGCATCATGTTCGTGACAAGTAGACCGACTCCTGCCTGCATCTACTACTATTACTCCACACATCGACCGCTATCCAGCATGCATCTAGATTATTAACTTCATAAGAACAGAGTAACGCCTTAAGCAAGATGACATGATGTAGAGGGATAGATCCAATCAATGTGGTAAAAACCCCATATTTTTATCCTTAATGGCAACAATACAATACGTGTCTCGCTACCCCTACTGTCACTGGGTGAGGACACCGCAAGATTGAACCGATCACAAAGCACCTCTCCCATTGCAAGAAAAACCAATCTAGCTGGCCAAACCAAAATAGATCGGAGAGAAATACAAAGCTATCTTAATCATGCATAAAAGAGTTTAGAGAAGATTAAAATAATATTCATAGATAATTTGATCATAAATCCACAATTCATCGGATCTCAACAAACGCACCGCAAAAGAAGATTACATCGAATAGATCTCCAAGAACATCGAGGAGAACATTGTATTGAAAATCAAAGAGAGAGAAGAAGCCATCTAGCTACTTGCTATGGACCGATAGGTCTGTGGTAAACTACTCACACATCATCGAAAGGCAGCAAGGTTGGTGTAGAGGCCCTCCGTGATCGAATCCCCCTCCGGCGGAGTGCCGGAAAGGCCCCAAGATGGGATCTCACGAGAAAAGAAGCTTGCGGCGGCGGAAAAGTATTTTTGGTGTGCCCTCTGACGTAAGGGGAATATTTTGGTATTTATAGAGCTGGAGTTAGGGTTAGGAGAGCCACGGGGGGCCACGAGACTAGGCCCCCCTGGGGCACGCCCCTAGGGCTTGTGGCCTCCTCATGGATCTTCTGGCCTCCTCCCGAAGCTTCGTGGTTGTCTTCTGGTCCAAGAAAAATCCGCAAAAAGTTTCGTTCTGTTTGGACTCCTTTGGTATTGATTTTCTGTAAAAGACAAAAACAAGAAAAAAAATAGCAACTGGCACTGGGCACTAGGTTAATAGGTTAGTCCCAAAAAATGATATAAAATAGCATATTAATGCATATAAAACATCCAAGATAGATAATATAATAGCATGGAACAATCAAAAATTATACATACGTTGGAGACGATCAAGCATCCCCAAGCTTAATTCTTGCTCTCCCTTGAGTAGGTAAATGATAAAAACGGAATTTTTGATGTGGAATGCTACCTAACATATTTATCAATGTAATTCTTATTTTTGTGGCATGAATATTCTGATCCATAAGATTCAAAACAAAAGTTTAATATTGACATAAAAACAATAATACTTCAAGCATATTAATAAAGCAATCATGTCCTCTCAAAATATCATGGCTAAAGAAAGTTATCCCTATATAACCTTGTCATGCTCTACCTTCATACACATAGTATTTATCATGCACAACCCCGGTGTTAGCCAAGCAATTGTTTCATACTTTTTGTGTTCTCAAACTTTTTCAACTCTGACACAATACATGAGCGTGAGCCATGGATATAGCACTATAGGTGGAATATAGTATGGTGGAGGTTGTGAGGAGAAGACAAAAAGGGAGAAAGTCTCACATCAACTAGGCAAATTAATGGGCTATGGAGATGCCCATCAATTGATATTGATGCGAGTGAGTAGGGATTGCCATGCAACGGATGCACTAGAGCTATAAGTGTATGAAAGCTCAAAAGAAAACTAAGTGGGTGTGCATCCAACTTGCTTGCTCATGAAGACCTAGGGCAATTTGAGGAAGCCCACCATTGGAATATACAAGCCAAGTTCTATAACGAAAAATTACCGCTGGTATATGAAAGTGACAAAATAGGAGACTCTCTATCATGAAGAACATGGTGCTATTTTGAAGCACAAGTGGGGCAAAAGGATAGTAACATTGTCCCTTCTCTCTTTTCTCTCATTTCTTTATTTTTTTATTTGTTTGGGCTCTTTGGCCTCATTTTTTATATTTTTATATTTGGTCTCTTTGGCCTCTTTTTTATTGTAAGTCCGGAGTCTCATCCCGACTTGTGGGGGAATCATAGCCTCCATCATTCTTTCATCACATGGGACAATGTTCTAATAATGATGATCATCACACTTTTATTTACTTGCAACTCAAGAATTACAACTCAATACTAGAACAAAGATATGACTCTATATGAATGCCTCCGGCGATGTACCGGGATGTGCAATGATCTCGCGTGACATGTATACAAAATATGAACGTTGGCCAAGCCACAAATACTATGTCAACTATATGATCATGCAAAGCAATATGACAATGATGGTATGTGTCATAATAAACGGAACGGTGAAAGTTGCATGGCAATATATTTCGGAATGGCTATGAAAATGCCATAATAGGTAGGTATGGTGGCTGGTTTGAGGAAGGGTATATGGTGGGTTTAATGCATCGGCGAAAGTTACGCGGTACTAGAGAGGCTAGCAATGGTGGAAGGGTGAGCGTGCGTATAATCCATGGACTCAACATTAGTCATAAAGAACTCACATACTTATTGCAAAAGTTTATTAGCCATCAAAACAAAGTACTAATATGCATGCTCCTAGGGGAGAGGTTGGTAGGAGTAAACCATCACGTGCTGCCGACCTCCACACAAAGGATGACAATCAATAATAAATCATGCTCTAACTTCATCGCATAACGATAGACCATACGTGCATGCTTCGGGAATCACAAACCTTAACACAAGTATTTCTACCAATCCACAATTACTCTCTAGCATGAATCTAATATCACCATCTTTATATCTCAAAACAAATGCAAGGAATCAAACTTCTCATATATTCAATGCCCTTTATGAAAGTTTTTATTATATCCCTCTTGGATACCCATCATATTAGGACCAAATTCATAACCTAAGCAAATTGCCATACTATTTCCAAGACTCTCAAAATAATATAAGTGAAGCATGAGAGTTCATCAATTTCTAAAAAAATAAAACCACCACCGTGCTCTAAAGAGATATAAGTGAAGCACTAGAGCAACTGCCTAGCTCAAAAGATATAAGTGAAGCACATAGAGTATTCTAATAAATTCATGATTAATGTGTGTCCCTCTCAAAAGGTGTGTACAGCAAGGATGATTGTGGCAAACTAAAAATCAAGGACTAATATAATACAAGACGCTCCAAGAAAAACACATATCATGTGGTGAATAAAAATATAGCCTCAAGTAAATTTACCAATGGATTGAAGACAAAAGAGGGGATGCCATCCGGGGCATCCCCAAGCATAGATGCTTGGTTGTCCTTTAATACTACCTTGGGGTGACTTGGGCATCCCCAAGCTTAGGCTCTTGCCACTCATTATTCCATGGTCCATCAAATCTTTACCCAAAACATGAAAACTGCACAACACAAAACTCAACAGAAAACTCATAAGCTCCTTTAGTATAATAAAGCAAATCAACACTTTCGGTACTGTTGTGAACTCATTCTAAATTTATATTGGTGTTATATCTACTGTATACCAACTTCTCCATGGTTCATACCCCCTGATACTACCCATAGATTCATCAAAATAAGCAAACAACACAATAAAAACAGAATCTATCAAAAACATAACAGTCTGTAGTAATCTGGATAGTTCGTATACTTATGTAACTCCACAAATTCTGAAAAATGTAGGAAAATCTAGGCAATTTATATATCAATCTTGTGTAAAAAATTCAGAATTTTATCAGGCTCCAGTGAATTTTAACAATTCTGCTACTCGACGCAACAGTTTCTGTTTTTCAGCAAAATCAAATCAACTATCACCATAGACCATCCCAAAGGTCTTACTTGGCACAAACACTAATTAAAACACTAAAACATAATTATTACAGAAGTAATATTGTGTATTTATTCAAGAACAGAAACAAAAACAAAAAATAAAATTGGGTTGCCTCCCAACAAGCGCTATTGTTTAGCGCCCCTAGCTAGTCATATTGCATAGATCTAGGTATTGTCATCTTTGGTATTTAATCCATAAGTAGCCCTCATAATAGTTTCATATGGTAACCTAATTTTCTTTCTTGGAAAGTGTTCCATGCCCTTCCTTAATAAAAATTGAAATCTAATGTTTCCTTCTTTCATATCAATAATTGCACCAATCGTTCTAAGGAAAGGTCTACCAAGAATAATAGGGCATGAAGGATTGCAATCTATATCAAGCACAATAAAATCTATGGGAAAATAATTCCTATTTGCAACAATAAGAACATCATTAATACTTCCCATAGGTTTCTTAATAGTGGAATCCGTTAGAGGCAAATTCAAAGAACAATCATCAAGTTTATGGAAACCTAGCACATCACATAAAGTTTTTGGGATAGTTGAAATGCTAGCACCCAAATCACACAAAGCATTACACTCATAATCTTTATTTTAATCTTAATAGTAGGTTCCCATTTGTCAGAAAGCTTTCTAGGGATTGAAACTTCCAACTCAAGTTTTTCTTCAAAAGATTTCATCATAGCATCAACAATATGTTTAGTAAAAGCTTTATTTTGATTATAAGCATGAGGTGAATTAAGCATGGATTGCAAGAAGGATATACAATCTATCAAAGAAAAATTATCATAATTGAAATCCAAAAGAGTGGGCTCATTGCTACTTAAAGTTTTGACCTCGCTAATCCCACTTTTATCAATTTTTTCATTAAGATCTTCACTCTCCAAATTATTGGGACGCCTTCTAGCTAAAGTTGACTCATCTCCAGTCCCATCTTTATCAAGTTTTATATTAGCAAACAAAGATTCAATATGAGTCACACCAATCACTATAAGATCTTCATCATTATTATCACGAAAACTAGAAGAACATGCTTTTTCTAGCCAATCTCTCTTAGCACGCATCCTAGCGGTTCTCTCTCTAATTTCATTAATAGAAATTCTAATAGCTTTCAGAGATTCATTAATATCAATCTTGGGTGGCATAGATCTAATCTTGAAAGAATCAATCTCATTAGAAATTCTATGAACGTTTCTAGCCAAATCATCAATCTTAAGCAATTTTCCTTCAACCATAGCATTGAAAATATTTTGAGAATTAATGAAATCTTTAATATTGTTTTCAATAATTTTTGTGGCATGAATATTCTGATCCATAAGATTCAAAACAAAGTTTAATATTGACATAAAAACAATAATACTTCAAGCATATTAATAAAGCAATCATGTCCTCTCAAATATCATGGCTAAAAAGTTATCCCTATATACCTTGTCATGCTCTACCTTCATACACATAGTATTTATCATGCACAACCCCGGTGTTAGCCAAGCAATTGTTTCATACTTTTTTGTGTTCTCCAAACTTTTTCAACTCTGACACAATACATGAGCGTGAGCCATGGATATAGCACTATAGGTGGAATATAGTATGGTGGAGGTTGTGGGAGAAGACAAAAAGGAGAAAGTCTCACATCACACTAGGCAAATTATGGGCTATGGAGATGCCCCAATTGATATTGATGCGAGTGAGTAGGGATTGCCATGCAACGATGCACTAAGCTATAAGTTGTATGAAGCTCAAAAGAAAACTAAGTGGGTGTGCATCCAACTTGCTTGCTCATGAAGACCTAGGGCAATTTGAAGCCCACCATTGGAATATCCAAGCCAGTTTCTATAACGAAAAATTACCGCTGTATATGATAAAATCGAGACTCTCTATCATGAAGAACATGGTGCTATTTTGAAGCACAAGTGGGGCAAAAGGATAGTAACATTGTCCCTTCTCTCTTTTCTTCTCATTTCTTTATTTTTTATTTGTTTGGGCTCTTTGGCCTCATTTTTTATATTTTTATATTTGGTCTCTTTGGCCTCTTTTTAATTGTAGTCCGGAGTCTCATCCCGACTTGTGGGGAATCATAGCCTCCATCATTCTTTCATCACATGGACAATGTTCTAATATGATGATCATCACACTTTTATTTACTTGCAACTCAGAATTAAAACTCAATACTAGAACAAAGATATGACTCTATATGAATGCCTCCGGCGATGTACCGGGATGTGCAAGATCTCTGCGTGACATGTATACAAATTGAACGTTGGCCAAGCCACAAATACTATGTCAACTATATGATCATGCAAAGCAATATGACAATGATGGTATGTGTCATAATAAACGGAACGGTGAAAGTTGCATGGCAATATATTTCGGAATGGCTATGAAAATGCCATAATAGGTAGGTATGGTGGCTGGTTTGAGGAAGGGTATATGGTGGGTTTAATGCATCGGCGAAGTTACGCGTACTAGAGAGGCTAGCAATGGTGGAAGGGTGAGCGTGCGTATAATCCATGGACTCAACATTAGTCATAAAGAACTCACATACTTATTGCAAAAGTTTATTAGCCATCAAAACAAAGTACTAATATGCATGCTCCTAGGGGAGAGGTTGGTAGGATACCATTTTTGTTTTATATATCTGAAAATATATGGTGAAAAATAGACCCGGGGGCCATAGGTTTCACAAGAGGCATCTCTCTCGAAGAAAGCATACGATGGGTAAACAAATTACCATTAAGCAATTGATAGAAAAGTGCAAAGTTATGACGATATCTAAGGCAATGATCATGAATATAGGCATCACGTCCGTGACAAGTAGACCGACTCCTGCCTGCATCTACTACTATTACTCCACACATCGACCGCTATCCAGCATGCATCTAGAGTATTAAGTTCATAAGAACAGACTAACGCCTTAAGCAAGATGACATTATGTAGACAAAGTAAACTCAAGCATGAATAAACCCCATATTTTTATCCTTGCAATAACAAAAAGAGACGTGACACGTATTTGTATCGTTGCCATTAAGGATAAAAAGATGGGGTTTATTCATGCTTGAATTTACTTTGTCTACATCATGTCTTCTTGCTTAAGGCGTTACTCCATTCTTTATGTACTTAATACTCTGGATGCATGCTGGATAGTGGTTGATGTGTGGAGTAATAGTAGTAGATGCAGTCAGGAGTCGGTCTACTTGTCTTGGACGTGATGCCTATATATATGATCATTGCCTTGCATATTGTCATGATTATTCGCTTGTTACAAATTATCCTGCTATCAAATTATCTGTTACTTACAATTTCAGCGCTTGCAGACATTACCTTGTTGAAAACCACTTGTCATTTCCTTCTGCTCCTTGTTGGGTTCGACACTCTTACTTATCGAAAGGACTACAATTGAACCCCTATACTTGTGGGTCATCAAGCAGGAAGGAGTCGGTGCTACTTCTTGAGTTTGCGTTGATTTTTCCCTTGAAGAGGAAAGGGTGATGCAGCAAAGTAGAGATAAGTATTTCCCTCAGTAAAGAACAAAGGTATCAATCCAGTAGGAGGCACAAGCAAGTCCCCAATAGATGCACCCGCACAAACTAACAAACACTTGCAGACAGCGCGAAAAACGGGTTGTCAATCCCTTCACGGTCACTTGCAAGAGTGAGATCTAATAGAGATAGATATAAAAGATAAGTAAAAGGCGAAACAAGGTAAATATAAATAAATTGCACCAAGGTATTTTTGGGTTTTTTGTTTTATAGATCTCAAAATATATGATGGAAAATAGACCCGGGGGCCATAGGTTTCACTAGAGGCTTCTCTCTCGAAGAAAGCATACGGTGGGTAAACAAATTACTGTTGAGCAATTGATAGAAAAGCACAAAGTTATGACGATATCTAAGGCCATGATCATGAATATAGGCATCATGTTCGTGACAAGTAGACCGACTCCTGCCTGCATCTACTACTATTACTCCACACATCGACCGCTATCCAGCATGCATCTAGATTATTAACTTCATAAGAACAGAGTAACGCCTTAAGCAAGATGACATGATGTAGAGGGATAGATCCAATCAATGTGGTAAAAACCCCATATTTTTATCCTTAATGGCAACAATACAATACGTGTCTCGCTACCCCTACTGTCACTGGGTGAGGACACCGCAAGATTGAACCGATCACAAAGCACCTCTCCCATTGCAAGAAAAACCAATCTAGCTGGCCAAACCAAAATAGATCGGAGAGAAATACAAAGCTATCTTAATCATGCATAAAAGAGTTTAGAGAAGATTAAAATAATATTCATAGATAATTTGATCATAAATCCACAATTCATCGGATCTCAACAAACGCACCGCAAAAGAAGATTACATCGAATAGATCTCCAAGAACATCGAGCCGATTTGGCATAAAACCCACCATATACCCTTCCCTCAAACCAGCACCATACCTACCTTATGGCATTTTCATAGCCATTCCGAAATATATGCCATGCAACTTTCACCGTTCCGTTTATTATGACACATACCATCATTGTCATATTGCTTGCATGATCATATAGTTGACATAGTATTTGGGCTGGCCAACGTTCATATTTTGTATACATGTCACGCGAGATCATTGCACATCCCGGTACATCGCCGGAGGCATCATATAGAGTCAATCTTTGTCTAGTATTGAGTTGTAATCTTGAGTTGCAAGTAAAATAAAAGTTGTGATGATCATCATTATTAGAACATTGTCCCATGTGATGAAAGAATGATGGAGGCTATGATTCCCCCACAAGTCGGGGATGAGCTCCGGACCTTACAATAAAAAAAGAGGCCAAAGAGACCAAATATAAAAAATAAAAAATGAGGCCAAAGAGCCCAAACAAATTAAAAACAATAAAAGAAATGAGAGAAAGAGAGAAGGGACAATGTACTATCCTTTTGCCCCACATTGTGCTTCAAAATAGCACCATGTTCTTCATGATAGAGAGTTCTCTATTTGTCACTTTCATATACCAGCGAGGTAATTTTGTTATAGAACTTGGCTGTAATTCCAATGGTGGGCTTCTCAAATTGCCCTAGGTCTTCATGAGCAAGCAAGTTGGGATGCACACCCACTTAGTTTTCTTTTTGAGCTCATAACACTTATAGCTCTAGTGGCACCTTGCATGGCAATCCCTACTCACTCGCATCAATATCAATTGATGGGCATCTCCATAGCCCATTAATTTGCCTAGTGATGTGAGACTTTCTCCCTTTTGTCTTTCCTCACAACCTCCACCATACTATATATCCACCTATAGTTGCTATATCCAGGCTCACGCTCATGTATTGTGTCAGAGTTGAAAAAGTTTGAGAAACACAAAAAATGTGATGAAACAATTGCTTGGCTAACACCGGGTGGTGCATGATAAAATCTATGTGTATGAAGGTAGAGATGACAAGGGTATATAGGATAACTTCTCTTAGCCTGATATTTTGAGGGAGGGACATGATGCTTTATTATATGCTTGAAGTATTATTGTTTATGTCAATATTAAACTTTTGTTTTGAATCTTATGGATCAGAATATTCATGCCACAAAATAAGAATTACATTGATAAATATGTTAGGAGCATTCCACATCACAAAATTCGTCGTTTTTATCATTTACCTACTCAAGGGAGAGCAAGAAGAATTAAGCTGGGGATGCTGATCGTCTCCAACGGATGTATAATTTTGATTGTTCCATGCTATATATTATCTATTTGGATTGTTTAATGCATTAATATGCTATTATATCATTTTTTGGGACTAACCTATTAACCTAGTGCCCAGTGCCAGTTGCTATTTTTTTTCTTGTTTTGTTTTACAAGAAAATCAATACCAAAGGAGTCCAAACAGAACCGAAACTTTTTGCGGATTTTTCTTGGACAGAAGACAACCACGAAGCTTCGGGAGGAGGCCAGAAGATCCATGAGGAGGCCACAAAGCACCTAGGGGCGTGTGCCCCAGGGGGGCCTAGTCTCGTGGCCCCCTGGCTCTCCTAACCCTAACTCCAGCTCATAAATACCAAATATTCCCCTTACGTCAGAGGGCACACCAAAAATACTTTCCGCCGCCGCAAGCTTCTTTTCTCGTGAGATCCCATCTTGGGGCCTTTCCGGCACTCCGCCGGAGGGGGATTCGATCACGGAGGGCCTCTACACCAACCTTGCTGCCTTTCGATGATGTGTGAGTAGTTACCACAGACCTATCGGTCCATAGCAAGTAGCTAGATGGCTGTTCTCTCTCTTGATGTTCATACAATTGTTCTCCGCGATG